>QYTT01091726.1:3082-18392 GCA_006980735.1 Dasypogon diadema | reverse complement strand
ATGGAATTTCGTCCTTAACAACAAGAAACAAAGTAGAGATAAAAACCAAATCTGATTATATAAAGAAGAAGTTCGATAGGAAGGCAGTGCTGTGCCTGCCCAGCTTTATACTCGGACTTCGTGATGCACGGTCTAAGTACGATGAAATTTTACAAAAATCTTAAAGGCAAGATCCAGATACAGTTCGAATCACCAAAAGGCAATATTATCCAACTTTTGTTTATAATTTAATATCAATGCAGAAAATTCATTCTCAAACGGAGAAATTCTAGAAATTTATTTAAAATCCCGAAAAGCCTTCATTCAATTCAAGTGCGAGAAGTGAAAGCATTAGAACTGAAAACAGAAATCTGAACTTTAAACGAACAGAAACCACTGGGGGGCTCTTTGCTTCTGACTCACAAGTGGGGCAGAATTTCTTTAATTTCCGTGATTAAATTCTTTCCTTAACAGCAGGCACGAATTTCAATTATGTAAACATACAAAATGTACTTTTTTTTCACCTACTTTTACATTAACTTTGAGTGCACACACCCATCAAATCAACATGAACTGGTCTTCGCTGTTTTCCGGGGAGCTCCGAAATTCATTCTAGCTGCTGACAAGGGGTCTGTGACTGTGATTTCGATGGCTCTGGGTTGTCGAGCAAGTCTTGACATAATTTTTGATCCCATTAATGGTAAAATTTATGTTATTAGACTGCCAGAAAAATTGTTGTCGTCTGTGACGTAATAAATTGCCTGATTTTTAAAGAAAACAGCCACATTATCGCAGACGTATAAATTTGTTGGGCTTTTTTCAAGATTGATGTTAGGAAGGTCGACTGATGTGGGCGACAACAGTGTTTTTTTTTAGGTGTGCAGGCATAGGTGCTTGTTTATGGCGATGATATTCATCTTCAGTTCAGTTCAGTTCAGACTGTAAATGGCACACTGCAGCCCGAGTTGTTGGCATTTAAAAATTTTGTAGGTCTTTTGTTATTTCAAATGCCAGACTGTATGTGGTGAGGATTAAAGAGTTAAGGACGGCTACGTGATTTTATAAGTGCTTGTAAGGAAATAGCAGAGAATAAGCAAAGGGAGTTTTATGATCCTGTTTTTACAAGTTTTCAAGCATTGGAGGATTTAAACTAGATTTTCATTTTGGATAAGAATAACATCGTCCTCGCGCGTGTTTTGTCAGTTGCATTTGATGATGAAGTCCCATCCTGTTGCACTTTAGGGGATTTAAAGAATTTACTTTTGCAGAAGTCTTAAACGGAAAAGTGTAGAGACGTCCTCTTATTCATCAGGGCCAGAGGGTCCCTTTCTCAGTATCTTCCAGAAATGTTTATCTCTGGAGGCGATGAAGTCACGGTCATGAAAGCGCTGCTTCTTTACGAAACTACCGAAGCTGCGGAAAAGTTCTAGTCATATTTTCAAAGTGCTGGAGCACCACAGGATTCTATTCTTGGTCCATTACTTTTCACTGTTTATACAAAACATAAGATAGGTTTCAAAAGTAGTCTTGTAAAGTATGCTGATGATATACAGCTGTACCTGTTTTTTCGCTGAAAAAAAAACGGATTCTAATTATTATTCAAAGTGGGAGCTTCAATACTTTTTCTATATTTTTTACAAATTTCCATTTCAGATGAAGTACTAATCTCCGGCTAATCACCAGATCAGAACCTAAAGACTAGATTAATCATAACTTTATTTCACTCAGAACTAAAAATAACATCTCTCACCCCTAGGCACAAAACTATAAAATTACTTTTTTTGTAATAAACAATTTGGCCTACAATCAGTAAAATTTTAAACAATTTTACCGGAATTTCATTTCTCCGGGCAAAATAAAATGAAAAGCAATAAGAAAATGCGGTCAAATTCGCAGAATCACCTGCGTTAAACGTAAACAAGAAATCCACAAGCCCAGTCGGGGTATGGAAAAAGAATGCAGAACTAAACTGAGAAGAATGCGTTTCTTGCTAAAAGGTTGATTTCATGGTTAACAAAGCATGGCTTTAAGGAAACGAAGCATTTGGTTAAGAAAAACTGGAATTGAGTCTGAATTGGTGCTAACTAGCCATCCATCCGCCATCCACAGTGACTGCAAGAATTAAGGGAGGGAATCTTAAAAAGTTCATCTATAAAGTAGCACTCCTGGGTGAGTACAATTGGCTTAAGAAAATTGATATTATCTGGACTTGGAGGGGAAATGAATTGAACAAAGTTATGCCCTCATTTTCAAATAATGACTCGGTCTCGGAGTCACTTACTTACAATCAAAGAGAAGACTTCAAAATCGCTTTACCAACCAGGTTCAAATCTATTCCAAAAATACCATCTTCACATAATCCGATGAGAACTTCTGAAATTCTCAAGTACTTTGCGTGACGAACCATGAGAAATTAGAGATTGAAAATGATTTCAAGATGAGACAAGTCAGAAAGATGTTTGCATGTCGGCAGAAATATTTCCATGCGGATGGGCACGAATAAACCAGTCAGATACGGGTATTGATTTATATTAGGAGGGTGTGCACCCCAAAAAGTAAACAAAATCAAGTGGCAATTTTAAGGTGCTGCCTGGATTTATAGATACCTTCTCAGACTGTAAACACTAGGATCACGTCATGTTATCAAAAGGTATGATAGAGGTGATAGAGAACGATGGGGTTCAATTTAGCAGCAACTATCACAGTCTGTGAGGTGATGTGATGTAAGTTTCAGGCGAGCGAAATTAATTTTCTTGCTTGTGAAGAGTTTTCATCATTACACTTTCTTTTTATTTGGAAATTTACTTAACATGTGGCACGTAATACCATAAAATCAAGGAAAATTAATGTACTCCCAGAAGATAGTTATATGAGACAGAAAATACACTCTTGCTGTTGTCATATTAATCCGATTACCCTTTATCTTTCTCATCATCCTCAAAGAGAAGACACTACGATTGCAAAAATCTGCAAAAATGAGGGGTGCTATTCTTTCTTCTATTCCTGAGGTCTTAAACAACATTAGGCGCGAGAAATACAAGCAATCTCAGTAAGTACCATTTGTTGGCTCATATGGGCAAATGATCTCAAAAGTTGGTCAGTCAGTGGACTTCCATATACTCAACTTGCCATTTCTGGAATAAATTTGAAGAATATTCCTTAATCCAGCGACGGTCTTGTCGAATATCGACGAACAGCAGCACGGAGCTTCTAGGGTCTAGCATAAAATCCGTAAATAAAACACATTTCAGTGTTGTTCGCACCGCTGCGCAGCATTGAATGAACGAAAAACGAATATAAAAATAACTATCATAAATTATGTCGTCAACTGAACTGTTCCAAGAATGCGGTCAATAGATGAAGAAAATTTATTCTAGAAACCATTTGAAGAGAACAAATTCATTCGAAGAATTCAGTTCAGTTCCAGCAGGTACGTCTGGGAGTGCAGAAAGCTTCTCAGTACGTTAGGATGATGAAACCACTTAATACTTATATGGGTTATGGGGCATCAGGGAATCAACGGTAATAAAATGGATGATTTCCTGGCGAGAAAGGGCTCTCTCTAACAGAAAACTGACTTGATCGGAGCCGAGTCTTGGCGCACAGTGTGGGCTCAATATCTGAACTTTTCAGTGAACACTGTGACATGGTGTTTCACCTAAACAACAGTATCCTTATGGACACCTTTTACAAATTTTCCAGACAGAGAATGAGACGAGTACTTATATCTGTTGCGAGCCCACCGAAGAACTAAGGGATCGGTATCTTGGTTTCGCAGGAACATTCAGTAATCTGTTTATCATATATTATTCTATCAATTATTGTCCAAAATATTTTGAAAAATCATCGAAGGACATCTATCATTGATTCAATACTTCCCAGAAAAAGATTGCCTGAGCCTTCCGAACTGCACAATATTCCAAAAGTACTATAGAATTAAAAACCGTCGGCTTCGGATGCTGAACTCGAATTTGCGTTCAGAAAATCCTTAATCTGTATCGGTTTTAACTAAACTTTACATTAAAATATTGTAAATTAACAAATTTCTCAGTAATATATTCATTTAGTCGATGTGTACCTGTGGCAAGTGTATCAACCGCAGGTAGATCAATCTGATCCACATGATCTGCCAGATACAGAGCCTGAATCACGTTTTTTACTCAGCGGTCTTTCCTTTGGATAGAACTCCAAAAAGCATAAAATTGTAAAATTTCTGATAATGCAAGGGTTTCCAACAAATAAATTACTTCAGTAATAACACAAATTTGTCCCCGTACTCTACCTAAGTACCAACCTACTTGGAAACTCATTAAATTTCCAGGTTTTTCAGAACAAAAACTTTTACTGCAGGTTACTGCATGAACGACTCATAAAAGCAAACAGCGCTGAGCTGATACCGTGATAAAAAGAATGGCTATAGACGACACCAAGTTTAGAGAGGCACCGCAACCAAATATATTTTTTTTTAGAAATTACACGTATGAATTACTCAGGAGGTGGAAGATACAGTCCACACTTAAAACACACTGAAACAAAGATCAAGTTTTATACAGAAATCTCCAAAAAGAATCATAACTTCTCAGGAGAATTAAAATTGTGGTCACTAACCTCGTCGTCCAGTAGAAAACGTAAATACGCAAAATGTTCTATAATCCAAAGGAATTGTGACTAAAATTATACTCCCAAAGTCTTTAATCACTTCTAATACAACTAGAAATTAATTTAATATCGGCGAAAATCACATAAATTCACAGATAAATATTGGGAAATAATCAAAATTATTAAAATTCTGACCGGATCGGCAGAATAAATAAACGCACACCGAACCAACTTGCAACGAAGATTGAAACAAACTGAAAGTGGAACTGTCAATCTTCAAAATAAACTGGATGCATTGGAAGTGGGAAATGAAATGGAATACTATACTGGATGATCAATTTCCAGGGAAAAATTAATTAAGTTCAATGGATACAACACTCACTTACGAAACATGGAAAAAGTAAATAAAATTAATCAAGTAATGAAGTGGAAAAAATTACAATATTTTAATAATATTGTATTGTTTAATTAAGGAATGCAGCTTGTCATTTAAATAATCGTACCTTACTCATTTTTTATTTTCATTGGGAATTGTGAATTAAGTTTATTTTTCAAATACTTATAAACAGGCGGCAACAGCTCAACTCAATTTAAAATTTCACATTCAGGAACAGAAAAAAAACGGTAAGTTTCTATGTTTAATAAGAGTTAAGTTTCTACGAAACGAAAGGAGTGTCTTCAGTGCCCTCTACAATAGATTGCCCTTAATTTTTGAAAATAAAGCTAAACTACCTTGGCAGCACTGTAAACTAGTTTTACCTTCACCCAATTCCTACGACCATTTCCACTAATTCCAATGGAAATGGAATTTAATTGACTGGAACTTCGTCTGTCAAATGGATCTAATTGTGTCAAAACAAGGAGAGTCCTCGTAAAACCAAGAAAAAATTCCATCCGGGATGTTATGAAAGATGTTTTAAGTAATTCCATTCCTATCTGCACAATTTCGGCGCCGGGGGACTCGTAATATTAAAAAGAAAGGTAAGCGAAAGCCTTGAGATTGCCTCTTATCTACTTGGAAATATCTAATTAAAGAAAAATCAATAGAAAATGGCTGGGAAGATGTTGGAGATGAAAAGCATTTTGCTGGCTGACTTTACGGCCGACAGTTGCAGCAGTTTTTCCATGGGTGAAGACAGTCGGTCTTCCGATTTCATGCTAACTGAAGACATGATTAAAAAAGAGCCGGAATTTATAATTGAAGATGAGGAGGAGGGCGAGAAAATAAGGAGTTTCTTGAAGAAAACAAAAATCAACGACCAGGATAGGAAGAACTTGGAGTGGCATAATTGTATTATTTGCGAGAAAAGGTTCCTCAATGTTGAAGAATTGTCTCTGCACGTTCAAGGCCACATTAAGAAGGAAAACCCCGATGAGGGGAGAGTATTAAACCACAGGCAAGCACCGAAAACTCAACTTACAGGATTCACCCGGGAGGAGTGTTTCAGGGATTACGTGAAAATAAAGGTGAATTTAGACGGAGATCCAACATATACGTGTAAGTTGTGCGTTGATAAACATTTCACTAAGCTAGTCGGTATCCAAAACCATATGAGAATCCACCAGAACCCCATTTACAAAGAACGCAACTGCCATGTGTGTAAGAGGACTTTTCTAAGGCGAGACACGTTGCTGGTCCACCTGCGGACACACACGCAGGAGAGACCATTTAAATGTGATATCTGCCAAGCAACATTTTCCCATTCGAGTTCCTTGGTGTCTCACAAGAGGATCCATACCGGCGAAAAGCCCTATGCGTGCGATGTTTGTCAACAAACGTTCAGAGAATCTGGCCAAATGTCAGCCCATCGAAGAACCCACTTTGAAAAAACACTAAAATGCCCACAATGCAATCAGTACTATGCCTCGTCGAAGAATCTTCGAGCCCACCTTAGAACACATACAGGAGAAAGGCCCTACAAGTGCCTACGATGCGAAAAATCGTTCCGAACCTCCACAGCACTTACAATGCATATCAGGGTGCATACTGGGGAGAGACCGTACAAGTGTCCACATTGTCCATACGCTACAAAGCAATCGGGTTCACTAAAGTCTCACATGCGGACTCATACCGGAGAAAGGCCCTACAAATGTGATGTATGTGATCGGGCGTATACGGAAAAGAAACGCCTGGTCACTCATTACCGCACGCATACGGGGGAGCGGCCCTACAAATGTGATCACTGTGACTCTGCATTTGTTCGCAGTGATAATCTTCGCAGTCACATCCGAACCCACACCGGCGAGAAGCCATTTCAATGCGAAATTTGTCAGAAGGCATTTGCTCAGAAAACCACTCTGAAAGCTCATGAGAAAGTTCATTCCGGTGAAAGGCCTTACGCTTGTCCCTTTTGTGAACTATCATTCCGACAGTCGGGCACTTTGGTCACACACATGCGTATCCACGATGATCAAAAGCCGTTCCCGTGCCAAATATGCGACAAAAGTTTTAGACAAAGCAGCAATCTGCGCAGACATATTCAAGTGGACCATGGTGAGGTACATGAAAAGTTATTCTAGAACAGTCACTAGTATTAAGTTTGCGTGCGGAGGTTAAGTTATCGGGTTAGTTCCAAGTTTTATTTTCTTTCATTGTAAATATTTTTAAGATTGTTTAAATTAGGCTAAAATTTGAGGGAGGACTTTTAAGTACCAGGAAATTTTACAAAACTGAGAAAATCTTTTTATACCACACATTTGTTGGTAACGATGTACAGATATAGTTAAGCAAATCCTGTCCCAGATCATTTATAAAACATAAAAAAAGACCACAATAAAAATGCCATTTAGATTCCTTTAAAATTTGTTTTCTTTTGAGATGAGGTAGCCAAGTTTTAGTTCTGGGACACGGCCCTTTTGTGGTTATTGATTCGACAGCACAATCGACTCGAGTATATAAAAAAATAAATGACTGGAAATAAGTTCCAAACACTTTAATCTACAAATCTTATGTGAGCGACTGGTAAGTTAATCTAAATAAAATTTAATTAAAAACATCTAAATCTAAAAAATGTCGAACAGCATGTTAGGATAAATTTGACACAAAGAGGAGAATTTAAAACACATTGAGTAGAGACGACAGTGGTTACCACTTTGGCCATAATTAATTCCCTTTAGTATACAAAAGCAATTTTGTCTAATAAAAGAGTTGCATTCTAATAAATTTGCACTTTACTGGTTGTAACGACTTTTTTTACGCAAGTTTTCCTGAATTCCACATGTAGTTTACTTACGCGTCTTTAATCTACTACAATTTACATTTATCACTAATCTAGTCAGTCATTTGCAATTCTAACCTCCAAAAGTTGTTTAGATTCAGATTCAGCCGGGTAAATATTTTTGATTTTGTGATGTAATTTTCTGGTCACCTAATTATGGAAACTGCACTTGATATTTGGAAAGAGGAGGTAACGAACCGGTCAATAATAACATTATGTAAAAGTTTAGATCGTGCTCTGGCGAATGGAATACAAGTGGGTGTTATAACTGAATTTGCCGGTGCTCCGGGAAGCGGTAAAACGCAGTTATGGTATGTTTTGATTTCATACTAGTAGTAATTAGAGAAATGAAATGAAATATTCGTAGTTATCAACTTGCTGTAAATGTACAACTGCCCAAACAAGTAGGTGGACTTGGCGGGAAAGCTGTTTATGTTGACACCAATCAGGGATTTAATCCATTTCGATTGAACGGTAGGTGGATCCCTATTTAGAATTTAATATTGCCCGTTAAAATATACATACTTTTAATATAAAGAGTGATAAAAGAGAAATTTTTAAAACATTTATAAAACTCGCAGAAAACTACTCGAGTGTTGCAGTGATATAATTAGGAGAGTTATGTGATCTCACAGCCATGTAATTTATATGGTTTAATGTGGAATCATAAACTACATAAAATCAAAGTCGGTTACAGCAAAGTTCGGGTATAAAAAACGAAACAAATTTATTCGCCCAAAGTTTACATCTTTATAGACTTCTACAACGACCTAATACAGCATTTTTTATTATGTCTATAAAGGCAAAAAAGACAAAATGTTTCTTGGGGAAATTTCGTTCCTACTGTATATAGTATATAGAACAAAGTCATATAGTTTCAGCCGCCTCGAGTACGTAATCGTTGACAGGGAAATTGTGCAGGGAATTAAAGCTTTCTTTTTCCACACTATTTCCGATTTTTGTAGTTTATTGTGTATTAGGATACATGCTATAATATATACATAAATATGCTCTGTGTGAGGTGCTCAGCGACAGAGCAGCATAAACCCAAAAATGTTGAGAGGAGAAAACTGAAAATATATAATCAAGTTACAAAATCAGTGTTCTCACTCTTTATTCTAAGAAAATTGTAGCTCACTTTGGATTTGGTATTATATTCAAGGATTATAGGTCCGCATTTACTTGTTTCTTATATTTCGGATATAGAATTAATGGTTCCTCCACTTTTAAACTCTCCATAAACATGTGCCGCTTTCCTAATTGTGTTGTGAGACAGTAACTTGAAGTAAATCAAAGAAGCACAGTTATGTATGCAATTGAAAGAAGGTCAGATATGTGCCCGGGTAGCTCAGTCGGTAGAGCGTTGGACTTTTAATCCAACGGTCCAGGGTTCAAGTCCCTGCTCGGGCGGGCTTCGTTTTTTCCACTTATTATTTGTATATTATGTTACTTACGCGTTACGGTCTAGGACACCCTATCAATTCATTTATAGAATTTTGATGCGCGTTTGTTATATATTTGCAGATTTATTTTATTTTCACGAAATAATTCCTTTAAATTTTCTTAAGAAGTCTTAGTTTACTATTTTGATTCATGCCATTCTACGGTGTGATCCTTTGTTTTCTTTCAAAAGAGCGCGGGTCATAAAATGTCTTTCTGTTGAGCATATCCAATCAAATTAATTACACTTTTTCACACTTACCGCACACACTCTCATTCTCTGAAGTCAGTATAAAAACGATGAAACTTGCCTCTATCACGCTTTACACTTTCCTCCATGGATTGAAACCCTTGTCGAAAAAAAAACGTTGAAAACCGGTATTTTAACACGTTGAATGCCATAATTAACATAAAAACTTTCGTGAGAGAATTACTACATGCTAAAATGCATTTGTGCTGAGAGAGCTTTTAAATGGAGATCACCAGAGACCCCCACGGCACACAACATGTTGAAGGTTTTTTTTCGATTTCGGTTACAGTAAACCGGTTTGAAATCGGTACTATAGCCGATATTTAAAAGGTTTTTGAAGTAAGATTTACGAGATCAATTTTCATGCAATTTTCTGTTAAACGAACCTTTGATCTTGGTGTACGTGAGTCAAAAGATTTGGAAAAACGTAATTTTCAAGATTTGAGTCGATCGTTAAAAACTTTGGCTGGAAATCAAACCAAAAATTTTGCACGTTATAAAAAATGTCTAAAATCTAAATTTTAGACAGATATTCTCAGCATACCAAAAAAGTACCTTTTCGTTATGGACGTAAAAGATGGCTGTTTTATCAAACTTATGACTTGGAAAATCTGCATTTTACGAATAGTACCTTTTTCGTCCCTTTTGGTCCTGAAAAAGACCTTCCTCGTCCTGGAGATGAGCTTATAACCTGGACAATTTGCGTTTTCTTAATACATCTTTGCTTAGAGCTAGAAGGACCTAATTTGTATGATGTAGAACCACGGTTACAAAAAAATTCTCTTGTGCAGATCCCTGTATAGGCTTTTTTCTGTTTTTTTTTGCGTTACTTGGAGCATTTAGTGCCGGCACTTACATTAAAATGTACATTAATGCGTTTACAAAATTTTCCTTGTCTGCAAAGTCTTACTATTTGTAAATAAAAATAAATTTTTCCTTCCTTCTTATTTTATATTCGTAGAAATAGGATCACACACCAGTAAACTGTTTCACAATGTTTTCCAAAAAGTATTTAGTCGCTCTGCAGATGAAATGTTTAGTCAGGAGATGATTTTGAGGAATATATCCTATGAATATTGCAAGGATTATGTTGAATTATTAGCAGCTGCGCAATTACTAAAAGACAAGATAGAGACAGACCCTGAGGTAAATTAGTTATTCTATCCATTCAAACATAAAAATTGTTTCAATTGCAGATAAAATTAGTAATAATCGACTCATTTTCATTCTTGTTTCGGAGTTTCTCCAATCATACTGCCCGTACAGGGATCATGTATCAATTACTAACTGATCTGCAAGTCTTAGCCGATAAATTAAAATTAGCTGTGGGTGTTCTCTGGAATTGAGCGGTTTCGATTAAATTCCTTCTTTCTTTTTTTAAATAATAGGTTGTTATTACTAATGAATTAACTACAAGAGTGCTGGAAACAGACCAATCTTTTATATGTCCTGCTCTTGGCGATAGTCATGGTCATAAGATTGGACAAAGAATAATTCTCGGAGTTGGCAAAGATGGAAGCAGTCACATAGCTTATCTTGAGAAATGTTTTAATTCACCGAGAAAATATGTGCATTTCAAGGTAATATGAGCAATTTTTTGAATTTACAAAGAAATTTTAAGCATTATATTTTTATTTAGATAAGTGAGGTCGGTATCAGGGGCGTCGGAAAATAGGAATAATCTAGCTTTAAAGGTAATAAAATAAAATTCCGGTTATAATCATTAAATAGTCTTTAATTTTTCCTTTTAAACAAAAAATATATAATAATTCGAAACTAAAAGTTTCTTCTCTTCAACGGGCTGGGCTGGTTTAAAAAGTTTTAGTGACAACAATAAAGTGCACTTATAAATGCTGCTACTCAGAATGTTTACTCTCGTTTTAATATGATGCTAAAGTTACTAATACATCTCGGTAGTCTCCAGACAAATCATCCTGAAAAAATAAAGAAAAATATTATTTTATAAATGAAGAATGACGAGCAAATCCCAATTCTGTTTTTTTTTAAGTAAACTAAGAATTACAAAATTCTACTACTTAAATATGTACCACTTCTATTATTATTATCTTGAAAGTTAGGCGAAAAAAATCGTGTTGGATAGCCAAATGAGATGCTGATACTACTGAAAATACGCTTTATTCATATGAAGATTTTCACAAGTTGTGTGAAGTGCATTTATCTGCTGAAATGAATATGCTTTACATTTGTAAGGCTTTTAAATGTTATTTCATGCTATCATCAATACTAGAAAGGTTGTTCCATTGTTTCTTTGTTGAGTGTTGAATTTGCAGTTGCGATATTGGAATTTAGATCTAGATTTCTATATATGCAATGTTGCGTGATATTCGAAAGTGATCCTAACACTCAAAAGATTTTATCCATCAGTATCATCCATGTCTACAGCAAACCTCATAAGATTTTGCCACCTCTAGAGGTGGGCCTCCAAAGTGTGCGCTCCTGATTATATTTCCAAAAATTAACAACATAGACGTCACGAAGATCCCTTTTCTTATTATCAAACTAAGACCTTGGGATTGTTGTGCTTATGAAATTTAATTCCGGAAGTTTGAGAAATCCCGTATATTTCATAGTTAATCCGACTGAGTATTGGCTTCTCTTCCTAATATTTCCTTGCTCTCTCATCAAATTCCATTACTTAAATGTTGGTATGTATTTCCGAAATATTTTGTATAACGGTTGCACATTTACAACGAAGTTGTTATGCTCTACGCACTTTTCCTTGTTAAAAATACTACTTATGCAAAATCCTGATAGCTTCGACTTTTTTGTTTTTAATTTTCCTGAAGTGATTTAAGTCTTAAGGTGCTTGCATGTCGGGGATTGGATGATCGCTGGTAGCTGTGCTGACCATGTCAACAACAATATGGCCAGCACAGCTAACAACGACCATCCATGCTCCGAAATGACGAGCACTTTTATTACGACAAACCTTGTATCATATTTTGACATTCTAACATGCGTACTTTAAAATGGTAACAATCAATACTGATACTAAATACCAAACAATTTTACCAAACCTTTCATCAACACAAAACAAGAAATAAAAACAATACACACAGTTAGTTAAATTTAAATTTTTTATTGATTTTTTGTCACTTAACAATGAATATGATTGTATTGCTACAACAACAGTTATAAAATGTTTTTTAAAGGCAAATCAGTTCCTAGAGTATTTAAAATGGAAGGCATTTAAGCTTAATTAGTTTTCGCACTTATTTCTCATTAGAACAATAATTTAAAAGCACTTAATATGCTGTTATTGCTACCAACAAGTCACCAATGTCTCCGCCAACATCCTCCTGAAAAATGTGTAAAAATGTTGCAGTTTTAGTCAGAAAGTTATAACGTTGGGCTCAAATTTTTGTTAGTTTTTGAAGCTAGTAAGCCCCAAAGAAAATATAACATTCCGTAAATGAGGTATAGTTTTAGAGCTTTACTGAGTTTGAAGTTGCACAAATTCAACTTGTTAATATTAAAAGCATTTTGAGCTATAGATTTAGTAACACAAATACAGTAGCTATAAGAAACATAGCTTTCTAATTTCTTGAGCAGATCAGTTCTATTTACGAATTATTTGTGAATTTGGATTTTGAAATTTTTATTTAATCTGTTTTGATGCGGTTGGCAGTTAAATATATTTTTCACCAAATTTAAAAAAAGTTACTCGAAATTAAAGGTCTGGTTTATTCAGATTTAATGAATGATATTACATTATCGTTGAATTTAATACATTCATGCCAATGTCCTCTTAGTACGAGAGTTTTCTCATGTTATATGGTGTTATTCATGTAATGCTCTCAGAAAAATCTCGTGTGATTGCTTAGGTGTTCCTCAGGGTTCAACACGTGGACCGTTCTTAATCATCCTTTATACTAATAATCTCCCGTAAATCATTTTTACGGTATTGCTTAAGCTGTAATGCACACAGCACAGCTTTGAAGTTTTGAAAGAAACTTTTTTTTTAATCTTTAGGGGTTTGTTTTTCGGAGGATTTAATGGATAACATCATTCTCTTGTAGTGTTGCGGCCTTCATGATTTGAAGTCAATGATGTCTCTAGCTTCAGCAACCATCCGCTCAAATATGATGTTCTTAGATCACATGTTTATTATATTAACACGGCGAAGTCCTTTTATAGCAAAATATTGATCGATGGTTTCAAAATTCCTAGTCGAAACCAAAGCTGAGCACTTTCTCACTTCTGTGTGATTTTTACATATCAAATAAAACGTGATCGTGGGAGTCGATTGTCCCACTGCTTTAGTACAAGAATCCAAAAACGCTTATAATCAGAATCAGTATTTTTGATGGATTGAGGCAATTGAGGCAACTAAAATCCATTGTAGGCTGATATAGCCATTGATGATTACATTCTTATTCTTATTTTTCTGCTTTTGTTTGAAAAGATTCTGAACCATCAATAAACATTTTCGCTTTTTTTTTGCGAAATTGTTAGGTGTTTTTTGTATCGGAAGACATTTGTGTATTTTTGTATTAAACTCAATTTCGCTCTTAACTTAAATTCAAGCCTGTGTTATGTAAGAAGAATTTTTTTTTGCAAATTCTATATAAGAGTTAGTAGAAACTGTAATAAAGAAAATCTCAAAAACAAACATATCCTCAAAATGGTACGTTTTCGAAAATTGCATGCTAAAAAACAAACACACTTTTACAGCGAGCATTTGAAAGCTTTTATTTAACATGTCTATAAACGTTTACAGTATTTAATAAATAACGTTGTGTAAAATTCTTCAGAATATTAAATTATATTGAATGTTAAAAGTATTTAGAGTATTTGTTCGATCCATTTAATCTCTCAACGAATGTGGAAAAAAAATATTTTTACTAGGTTTATTTTTTTAAAATCTAATTTAACTTCAAATGCAAAATTTAATCACATTCGTTAAATTCTTAAATAAATCCTTAAAATGTATTTCTATAGTGTTCGGTAAAAATCGTTTAGTTGCATTTTTTGTTTAAGCACGGATGTTAGGTTTTATGGCTTACAGAAAAACGCAACAGTCAAGCATTGTAAACGACTTTTACAGAATACCGAATATTTGAACATATGAATCACAAACTTTTTAAAATAAATATAAAAAATGTATAAAATTAATAATATAATTTTCGGTTAAATAACACATGCACATTTAATAATGTATTTGTATCCAAATGAAATATTCCATAAAAAAAAGTTGCTTTTAGAAAAGCTTGTGTTCACCAAGCCACCATTGTGGCCAGCAAATACCCGATCTCGAAATTACTATCCTCCTGTAAATAAGCACAAATGTAATTTGGCTGTTTTATTTTTATTTTATTTTATTTATTTTTTTAATTACTTAATCGTGAGAGTTAATCACGATGGACTTTTCTGTTTAAATGAAAGCTTTCTAGTTGTTGTTGTTGTTAGGCATGCAAATAATTCTTGACGACAAAATTAAGTGCATTTTAAAGAAATTTAAAATATGAAATGAAAATGACACATTTAGTTTTTAACGTGATTTTCTTTTTCGGTTTTTTTTAATGTAAATATTTCAGAGTTAATAACTGCGAATGGCTTTTGTCATGTATTTTTAACCGTTTTTTAAATTTAGTAGACGTACAGGTTTTAGTATGTAAAAATTTATGAATTCTTATGTTATTTCGAAGTATTGGGATATTAAAGAAATGCCGAGCTTTGTTCTATATTTGTCAACCTTTCACATTATTATTTTTCGGCTTTTGTTTTATTAAGACACTGAGGGCCAAGGCGGTTACCAGTGACCTCCATTTAAAAGATCGCTGAGGATAAATGCATTTTAACA
>QYTT01091722.1:15896-48203 GCA_006980735.1 Dasypogon diadema | reverse complement strand
GACGGGTTTCATGTTTTGAGAAATTTCTGATATTTCCGATGGAAAGCCAATATTTTTAAGCAATTGACTGGAAAATTTCAAGCTAAATTTGATCCCTAAAGATAAAGGAAGATTTCTACGAGAAGTGATATTGCTACAGTAATTTTTTAATTGTCGTAATTTTTTAATTTAATTGCATTTACTATATTACTGAAAAACAACCGTGGAAATGCTATGATAATTTTTGTGATAAGTAAAGTGTAGAATAATATAAAATATGTTAGATTTTTAGTTAGTTGAATATTAATATTCTAGTGCAACGGTTGGTGTTTGTTTTTAACTATTATCTACTTTCTTCTCTAACGAAAGAGTAATGAGTGTAGGATTTCGGATCTTTTGTATATTTATGTTAAGCCTGTAACTGTAATAGTTTTGTAAGTTTAAACGAAAGCAAATTTTGAAGAAGTAGAGGTTGACAATTGTAAATTCACAAATTTTGGAAATAATCCATAGCAGCACGAATGGACACAGTTCTGAGCTAATATAGTAAATACAGAAATAACCTCTCTATTAAATATTTAGATGCACCGTGAGGAAAATATGACACTCAAAACTTCTGGAAACTATGAACCAATTTTCACGTTTCGCAAGGTACAAATTTTAGTTATTCACTGTTTGTAAAGAAGTCTCAAATATTTCCAAAATTGCATGCTCTCTCAAAAACTGTTTGGATTTCAGATTTCACGATAGTAAACATTTCAATACAAAGAAAACTCTATTTACATTTGTTGAAACTTAATTCCCAATTTATTTAAAACCTCGGCATTTACTTTACAGGAATCACTTTCTAAAGCTTATTCGAATTTTGTTTTTGAATTTTAGGTAGCTTCACAATGCTATCGCTTACCCTACACTTATTTTCCCTGAATAAAAACTTTAAGGATAGCCAGACAAAGTGAGAACAGGTTAGAAGGCGGGGTTCTTATCAGGACAAATTAAGTGCAAATATAAACATTGTGCTTACCGTTTGCGAAAACATACTCCGTAATGGAAGCACACCATCCAATAATTAAACGCTCTCCTAAAATCAAGATAGATTTAATTTATTCCAGCACCAACTTCCGCCATAAAGGATTCGAACTAAATAATATTCCTTACACTTACACAGGATTTCTAGCCTAATTATTTTTAACTAATTGTCTAAATCTCATTATCCTATGTATTTAGTTTCAGCATCTTGTAGGTTCCTTTCCGGAGAACTCTTGATATGAATTATTATCTTAGGAACTTTAAGTGAAGGGAGACAGGAAATTACGAGGGTGTTTTTGAAGAAAGTAGTTTCCAAAGCTATTTAGATGAGAGTTCCATGAAGTTTTTACCCAATTTACGAGTTTTAGTTTGGAAATAAAGGAACCCTTGAATGGGTTCATATTTCATGAAATAATTACACAAATTTATACAATTTAATGAATTTACGATGTACAAATACCTATTAGTGTGATAATTTTCAAATTTGTGTTCAAAAGTTACAAAGGATTTTGTAAATGCTGCACCGTTTTACATCAGTTTAATGTTAGATATTATCAAGTGCTTAGGACCTTCATAAATATTAAAGGAAGACTTTGGTAGATTGGCGACAAGTAAAGTAGTATTGTTATGTATTTACGTCATCAATATCATATCATATATTTGTGTACTTGTGACAATATACTTTACCAGTAAAGCGCAAAATTCTTACTAATGGTGTTATGCAGACATTTTGTCAGAGATTTTACAGCACTGACCTTTCTCTTCAAATCTGTTTAAATGTCGACAGAACTATTCAGGTATGTATTTGTATACATATGTCTTCCCTAAGACGGATTGGTAACTAATTCTGTGCTTGGCCGCCATAAATAAATATTAGTATCGGGGAATAACTAAAAATTTAACAAAAATTTATCAATGTAGTTAATCATCCAAAACATATTTTTCTGAACAAATTGTTTTTATGAAAAGACACATATACAGAAATTTAATTGTATTTTAATGATTTACAATAAACGGCCCAAAATCAGAAACTTTTCGCACTCAGAAAGTTTTTGCTCCAGTGTAATCCATTTCAAGTAAACACTTTTTAATTTTCCTCTTGAGTTGTTCAAGGTTTTGAACCTTCCAACCTCTTTTATACACCAGTGAACTCAATTCGCCGAAAAAAAAATCAATTAGGCGACATTTTGGAAAGTTAGTTGGATTATGCTCTTTTGAGGCAGAGGAAATTTTATTTTGTTTAAGGAAGGCAACTAGTTCCCCATAATAGTGGAGCAAGGTATTATTTGGTCAAAACACGTAATTACCATCGCTAGGATGTTCTTTAAGGAATGGCATTAAAAACTTCCTCCAAAAAATATTTTCGTAGACTTATTGGTTGGTAGTTAACCCACTCTCTCTACAATAAGGTTCAGAAACTTCTTTGTGGGAGATACCTATGTGCAGTATAATTTTTGGTTCGAATTCTCTTCAAAATTTAAATTTAACGTCTGATGGGATCGATTAAATATCCTTGGCGTAAGAAATGTAGTTTTCGAACATTTTCGGTTTGCTTAGAGAGAGGCAGCTTTCATCATGCAAAACGAAAGATGTTTTCCGATAGTTTTTCACCATCCAATCGGAATTAGATTTAATCCGTACAATTTGTTTTTATGTATATATTCTGGTGATTTTTGTTTCTTCCTAGGTTTGATTCTAAGATTTCATAAAGTTTTAGAAATATATATATCTACTTTTCGTGATTTCAATGCGGTAAACTTGCCCCTTCTTCCTCTCGCTGCCAGCCAAGTCGATTGAACTACCATATATTCTACAGGTCGATACACAGGTTGGAAAAGATTTGGGGGCGACTTTTTGTGGAAAAACTATAAAGTACTCCGCAAAAAAAAATGTGAATCCAAAATAAAGTTCTTAATAAGAAATTGGATCCCTGTCTTCCATCAGGCACATCAAGTTCTTTAGATACTGAGGCTTTACACCCGATGACACCAAGCGATGGATCGTCTCGGTTTGCATTTGAAAACAATGAATGAATGAATGAAATCGATCCTCGTTTTCTTAAGCTAATCTTACCTATCTGCCACGTATTCAACGCAGTCGTTATACTTCCGTTTTTCCCTCTTTTTGGAAAGTTGGAAAAGTTATACCCGTTAAGAAACAAGACAATGTCTCCATTTCTAACGATTTTAGGCCAATTAACATTCTGGCAACATTTTCTAAGGTTTTTGAAAGAGTTCTTCATCAATAAATTGCTGAATATGTGGAACACAATAACTTGCTTAGTTCGATGCAGTCTAGTTTCCGAGCCAAGCATAGCACTATCTCTACATTACTTTTACCAGCCGATATAGTCAGATCCAGTGTTGAAAGCAAAGAACCAACTGTACTCTCTCTTCTTGATTTTTCTAAAGCTTTTAACTTTGTTGACTTCTCCATTGTTTGTGTCAAACTTTCTTTGCGATATGGCTTTTGTAGGTCTGCTGTTAAACTTATTTTTAATTACCTCAAGGCAGGCGATAGGTTGTAGTATGCGGAACTAAGCACTCCAAACCACGTCCTCTTCTTTCCGGCGTTTCTCAAGGGTCCATCTAAGATCCACTTCTATTCTATGTATATATTAATGACCTACCAGATTGGGTAAATAATTGCTCTCTGCAACTACGCTTTTGATGTTCAATTATATACATCCACGCTAATTTGTGATATCGCAATGTATCAATAATTTTAATTGTGATCTTTCGGCTCTTAGTAATGAGCTTAATTTAAATCCTAGCAAATCGCATGCAATTCTTATTTATAATAGTGACATTGATAAATCCAATCTACCACCTGTTTCGCTAAATGATACTGTAATACCTTTTTCTCCTCGTGTTAAAAATCTAGGTTTAATTTTCAACGACAATTTGACTTGGCAAGATCTCATCAATGCCGTTATTGGTAAGATATATTGAAAATTGAAAATGCTATGGAGGTTTGCGTCCTATACCTCACAGAAATTAAAACTTAGGCTTGTAAACAGTCTTTTAATTCCGTATATTAAGTATGATGATTCTGTTTATTGCTAAGTAGACAGTGTTAGCCGTAAGAAAATCAATGTTGCATTTAATGCTTGTGCGCGATATGTTTTTGGTCTTAGAAGGTACGGTCATATTTCAAAGTTTACACGGGAAATTCTAGAATACTCTTAAATTCTCGAGTTTGCTTGACTGTTTATAAAATTATTAATCAATTATTCCGTGATTATCTTTATGATCGTCTTCAACCTCTGCGGTAGCTAAGAACGCTACAACGTTAGCAATAGCATAGGCTATTTTTGAGCTCTAGATCCGTCTTCGTCTAGGGCATCAGATTATGGGATTCTAATCCAGTAAGGATACTTTCACTTCGTACCATTAACGTTGGAATGTCATTATCTTTGCGGTCTGGCCTGACTTACGGAAACGGATCGCAAAATACGTCCCCTAGTTTTAATCATAATTATCTTATTTTTCATTTTCCTTGACTTGGTTTACCTGTATTTCTTTCTCTTCTTTTAATTTACTTTACTATAGTTGAATTTATAACTTTTGATTAAAAGTTTTATTTATATTTAAGTTGCTTTACCTTTTTGTTTGTTAAGTTGTTCCTTAGTTTGAGTCTGCACATATTTGGAGTAAATTGTAACTCAATTGTGCTTCACTTATGAATAAATTGTATTGAATTGAATTGAATTGAATTTTTGTATACATCCAAATGCTTTCGCCGCATCTCACTTGCTAATTCCCTCCTTGTTGTTAAATTTTTTTTATATTCTTCTTCGTCATCATTCTAACTTTTTTGTCAGTTCCATTTCCTTTTTTTATTCATCCTGATTTAATTAATGTTATACACAATTCTTTTAGATAAACTTTCAAATGTAAAATGTTTCTGTTTTCTCTAGCCTTCAGCTGGTTAGGAAAAATGTACACCGACACTTTCACTCGGTATCTGAATTTTTGTTCTCTCCTTCACACTTTTCTCTTCGCCAAGGCTTACCGTAAAATAGTATATTTTTTTTTAATAGTGTTGCTAATTGCAAATCTTTTCGTTTGTAAGGCTTAAAAAATATATTGTAGACATTATTTTATTTGTTTTAAGTTCTGATTTGTAATTAAAAGATATTTATAACAAAGATTCAAAAATACATTTCCCAAATTTCGTTTTAATTATACTTTTAAATTTAACATAATTATGTCAACTTTTCTTAATTAATAAACTTTAAAATTCAAAGGCTCTAATAAAAGAATGTATTTCCAGCACTCATCAAAATTTGTTTCAATAAAAACAAATAACCAAGATTAATTGCTTTAAAAAGTAATATCCTTCGCTTTTATGAACTTTCCGTTCCTTCAAGCACTCCACATCTCGTAAAGAGTCCTGTCTTCAAGCTCTCGAGAATTTCCAGCAATTATGTCCGCATCTAACCTCATCACATTCAGATCCACTCATTGCTACACTTTTTTTCATAAAGGAAGCGAAAATTACTTTCCAGTTCTCCTCTGCTTTTAAAAAGGACTTTCAAACTCATCAGAAAGTTATGCACGAGATAAAATGAAAGATTCACATCTCGACAGGCAGCCACCCCCACAGGATTCAAATAAAAAGTCTATTGGGAACGGAAGTTGAAATTTCTCTGCAGGCGTTTTTGTCCCACATTTGTTGAATCATATCGTAACAATAATAAAATTCAGTCGAGACGTACAGGGTGACCAACGAGCCATTGAAAATGGATTATAAAATTTTAAAAGGAGAAGCGCTTATCGATTTAAATTGATATTTAACACTTTAACAGGTACAAACCAAAAGTCACCCCCTCGTAAATTCCTACAGTTTGATTGCTGTTGTGGAACCATGTGCAAATTGGGTGGGAAAATGAAGAGAGTAATATTGGCATTAATTAATAATTAGCTCAATGATAACAGCAACGGATAAAAACTTTTAATTAGGAAATTGATTAGGAAATGCACTGAATAGATTATTTGTTTTGTTAATAAATATATTATACAAATATCACAATATTTAAAAAAAAAAAAACCGAAGCAGTTTCTGAACGTTAGAGAAGAGAGGAATAAAGCGGTCATAGGATTTGTTGCATTCGCCCTTGTAAAAATCTCCTTGAAAAATTCCTAAAATTGCCTGTTTCTATTAAAATGACTAAGGAAAAGCAGAAATTTAACATGTTTGCAACGTCACAAAGGTAAATATAATGTCTTAAAAAAATCTACAATACAAAAAAAAATTGTATTTCATACATGTTGCCCCATCAGTTGCAGACAAACGAAACAGGGCCTAAAGGACTATACTAGAATGCTCTAAAAATCTAGCTTAATATGGAGGGCATATATAGAGTAATTATGGTAATTTTAATTATTTTGAAAGCAGTTTGATTTAGTAATTATTTTAATAAACTCTTAAAAAGACATGTTTTTTATTTAACTTTAATTTTTCATAATTCTACCTCTTTTTATTGGTCCAGGAATTTTGAATATTAAAACACTCGCATCTTAGTAAATGTAAACAAATTTTTTTGTTACATAATGTATTTAATTAAAACTTTGTACATATGATACCAAAGCTTTCTAATATTTTTAAGAGTATAATAGACTGTACAACAAGCATATCTGTGGAAGAGAATGCAATATCTTCTGCTTTTTTACTCCTGTGGGTATTATTTCCTCTATAGCATTCTGTTTTATTTGATCCTCCTTCAGACGGGCCTTTTCTGGAAGCAGCAGAATAAAGACCAGTCTCGGGATTGCATTTACCAGAATAGTCAGCTACATATTCTCTACCTACTGCTAAGATAAATTGCTAATATCTAATTGTATTCATACAACTGGTCAAAATGCAGTGGCACAATGTAATTATGCATGCATGAAATCATAAATACAGCAATAAAATAAATTTTTAACCTATACAGATTTACTTCTATATGTGTGTTATTTAAATTTACCAATTTCCTAAGTTTGAAGCAAATGATATTCGTGGAAAACTGTAAAATGATATGCAAAATAAAGAACAAAACGATTAAAACAAGTATTTTTTTATTAAAGATATTCGAGGAGTACCGAATTCGACCTCTTCATACGGGTCCCTTTCGTCCCTTTGCCAAGAATCGTCTCAGTCGGTTGGGAGATTCCCCTGCATAACCCTGACTTCGACGCCCCTTGTCAATTCGAGCATACGCCTCTAGGTTAGCTGTCCCACGCTGTCCCATAGGGCTGCCGGTAACAGCTAACCTTCTGATCGTCTAGGCCGGGCATTCGCACACAATGTGCTCCGTCGTCTCAGTATCCTCCACATGCAGCCTGCACGTATCAACCTCCAGGATCCCAATTCTTTTGAGGTGACATCCGAAGCTACCGTGCCCAGTAGTCAGCAGAACTAACCATTGAGGTGTTCCTCGCTACATGCTTAGGACTTTCCTTTTGGTCGTTCCGCGTGACAGCCTTATCGCTTTTTTAGCCTATCAGCAAGTTGTAATACTCTCCCATCGATTCTCAAATTCCCAATTCTCGACTAAGGCCTTCACCATTCCTCCTCAACGGCGAAAAAAGGTCTCAGTCCTTGGAACTCAATAGCCGACCCCTGCTTTGCTAAGACGTCAGCTTTTTCGTTCCTCTCGATCCCAGTGTGTCCTTTAACCCAACAAAATGTTAGGTACCTCATTTAATGAAACACACTCATTGGGCTTTTGCACACTTTCCACCACCAGGGAAGAAATCACTTGCGCCCTATCCTTGATTGCCCAGTGCAATGAAGATTTTACCCCCTCTCATCTGGCTCTTCTTTAAGTAGTCCAATGCACGAATAAGAGCAAGCATTTCTGCCTAGTAAACATCTTCCCTGGCTAACATATCAGGACAAGTTTAAGTCTTCAGAGAATATCCCTTCATCTGCCCTGCCGTCAATCATAGATCCATCCGTGCGTACAAAAATATCCCCGGCTCCCTTTTCTGGGAGTGATCAGTCAGTAATAAGGCTCTTATGAAACCTGTCGGTTACCCTGAAACTTTTTATTCTGTCCTTGGGCACCGAGAGTTCCCTGATCCCTTTTACGTGATCCAGTATTCTCTCATGTCCATACGCAATCCCTAACGAGTACCATGCGCCGTCCCTCTGCATCTTGACAGCCGCCTCCACTGTCATTTTCTTCACAAAGATATCCAGTGGTGGCAGCCCACAAGAACTTCTAGCGCCGCCGTAGGTGTGGTGCGAAAAGCGCCCATAATCCCTAAGCTCGCCATCCTTTGCACCCTCTCTAACTGCCTCTTGACCACCGCCACAAACGACAGGATAAGTCTAACCAGCATAGTGTATATCCAATATACTGATCTCGACGAGATGCCCTACCTCTACACTCTCCTACATTAGTGTACTACCACCTTCGCCTTCTTGATCTTTTCTTCAACATGATGCTTCCAGGTCAGGTTTGAGTTCAGGTGTACCCCCAGATACTTGACCCCTCTGGAAACGCTGATCTCAGATCCAAACAGCGTAAGCAGTGTAAAATCCAAATCCTTATCCTCCTAGTGAAGATTATAGTTTGGGTCTTGTTCGCAATGATAGTGAGGCCCTGTTCCGTATACCACACCCCCACCACTCGAAGAGCATTCCTCATGATGTCAGCCGTCAGCGGTAGCGGACATAAACTTTTCCCTCGCCACCAACGCCACGTCATCCGCGTAGGCAATGACGTGAGTTCCCGTTTCTTCCAGCGTGGAGAGTAAGGAGTCAACTGTGACGTTCTACAGAAAATAAGATAGCACTCCCCCGCACGTCTTAGCAGGGTAAATTTCAGTTTCTCATACTGAATTTGGTGAAGGCCCCTTCTATGTGAATGTGGCCGTTCAGCGACGTACTCTCCAGGAAGCCCATCATCACCCTTTGCGTTTTCTTCCCCGGTCTAACCTCGTAGCCATGCGATTTCGCATGGTCCAAGATCCCTCCGAGAAAGTTTATCTCCATTAAAATCCTATTTGTCTCCTACACGATCTTCCCCATTTTTTCCATCCTATCCCGACCGAGTCAACTTTAGAGATCGTCTCCAATCTTTGCACAGAAGTCCCTCCACGACTCCCTTCAAAACAGGTATAATGATTTTACCAAGTATAAAAAACAAAGTAAATCATATACTCCTGAAAATATTAAAGTAGTATAATATTAACCGAATCAATATATTTGAAATTACAGAGGAAGAGAAAAATGTAGCTTATTGAGAGATTTGTTCTTACACACGTATACCAGCCCTTGACTGTCTGTGAAGATAAAGAGGCCCCAAAATCAACTAGAACTAGAACTCAGGATAAAACAGAGCAGAGGGAACAAAATGGAAGTAGAGCAGGTAAAATAAAAATAAAAGTCCATGCATTGAGGCTACAGTAAATTTTAAAGGCACTTAATAAACCGCAATTAGTCAGATGGAAACCGGTTTTCTTGTGTCATTTCCGGGTTTCTACAGGGAATATTTGTCTGAGAGGACAAGTCCTTTTATATATTTGTTATACTCTGAACATAGAAGTGGATTTATTTATTTTATTTCCTGTCTTCTTGTTTTGTTTTCCTGTGGTCAAACCATAGCAAAAATAACGTCCAATTATCAAAGAAGATACGGAGTATACTTCAGTATGCATGATAGGATACTTCTATTTCCAGTTGGGTAGTTACGGCTAATAAAGGAGCGTAATGTTTCTGTTAAGCGAGTTTTTATTGAAAATTCGTTTATATTAATTCCCTTCCTTTATGTAAATGGCTGAATGCTAGGATAAGTATTCTGTGCAATACTCTAAATTTACGAGATCGGTTAAGAAGGACTTAAGAGCGAGAAAAAGACTAGAGAAAAAAATTACGATAAATAAAATATTGAAGTGGGCTATTTTAATTAAAAGTAATCTGAAAAACTGAATACACGTATTAAATTCGAAGTAGCATTAGTGACATTCCTGCCAAGCTTTTATTGCAAATCACTACAGCGATATGTGTTTACTGAAAAGCACCACAGAAATAGGACACATCTTACATAATCATGAAAACCAAACGTAAAATAAAAGGGGGTGAATTGAAAAGGACTCTTTGCCGTTGCAGTGAAAAGTAGAGCACAAAAAATAGCCAAATTGTGTGCTGTATACGAAAAGGGATGGAAATTTTACTGGGCTGCCTTTGAATTCCATCTCTTCTGAACCGAGCATTTTGTTCCTCTCCTTTAAGCTCTTCGATTCGATGGTTTTTGTATAGAGTAACCAAAATATTCTTATTATCTGTTTACCAAACATTCAAATTTGGAAAATGGAACGCAAATCCTTTTTCATTAATTAAAAGATTTCCTTCTTACTGCTATAAGCTTCATTATCCCAGTGGTGTAAAAGTGCTTTTGAAGGGAAGTTACGAAATGAGATTCCGCGGGCAAAGCTATGAAAGTGACAATCTCGTTGCTTTGAGTAAAAATAATAAAATAATTTCGTAAAGAAAACCAAGGATAAAAAAGGGTTTAGCCTGTTTGAGGCAGAGTTTAACATTTTTTCATCAAGAACTGGACGATTTGGTGTGCACCCTTGCTTCTACGAAGGCAGACAGTATTTTCTTAAATAAATTGGAATTTTAAGAATCCGAACTTCTTGTTTCTTTTGTTTCTGTTTTTGTTTTTTTTTTTAATTTTCACTGCTGAAGGCAGAAGCCGAAATTAAAACGAGGGTCTGGAAGTAATCACTACATTGAGTTTGTTTCATTACTGAATTTGCCCCTATAGCAAATGTAATCGATTCTCAGAACTCCTGAAATCAAAGCTGCATGACTACTCGGGGATATCTTTCTCCGGATACAGGACACTAAATCGAAGATTTACTAAAACTGTATACATTCTGAATGTTTGCTCGGACAAGCAAAACCAAACCAGGGACCATACAAGAAAAGGATACTAAAGTTTGACAAGAGCTTACGGATAAATCCACAGAGATGAATAACTTTTAATGACTTTCTGTGTGGAGTGTCAGTAGTATTGGCTTCTGGCAAGCACACATGAATATATTCAAATGACCTGGAGTTAAATCCGTCCCGTTGAAAGCTTAAATCCAGGGAAAGTTTTCATTGGCCTTACGAATCGTTTTGGAGATTTTAACTTCATTTCTGATGGCTATTATGCACATTGGGATTGACCATTTGAATGGCACTTTGCAGGTATACGTCAACAACTTTACCGGAGCGTTATTTGTTGTTGAGATTTGGGCATATATTTGCGACACTTATCCGGATGCATAATCACACATTTGCGACTACAGCACTCATTTGGCTTGAAATTTTAATTCTTTGAATAGTTTAAATAACTGAAGGATGATCCACAACCCTTGAGAAATAGAAATATAGTCCATAATTGGTTAATCTTAAATGACAGTAATAGTAAACTACTGCAAATAACTTCCCAGTAATGCTTAATACGTTGTGGGATACTGAAATCTATTAATCAAATAAATTGCAATACAACTAGTACTAAAATAATCGTCCTTAAGTTCCTTAATTAATTGAAAAATTTTTACTTTTTCGTCTAGAATGAAATGTAAATATTGAAATTAATTGTTGATATCAGTTTTCAAATTAGAGTAATTAATTTGCACTTTACTCAATTAAAAGTACGCCAAGTGTTAAATCCGTATATTCAAGAAAAAAATTTATGGGGAACTCTGCAGAATAGTATCGATCTTTAATAAACGGGAAAGCAATTGAGTAATGAAGGGAAAACCTTCTGAATACAGTAGAAAATCTGATTGGTGAGAAAAGCTAATCAATTCACTTAATGGCTTTGAATAATGCAAACTTTTAGATGTTAAATTTTCATCTCATGCAAAAACTGATCGGAAGCAACAGAAATGGAAATAAGATAGCAACAGGAGTTCATATTCAAATAGGTACCTCTTGAGTTAAATAAAAACAAACATCGTTTAGACTTTATAATTTGTGAGGTCAAGTTCAAGTTCGAGAAAATTATGTGGGATCTATCTTTCTGACATGTTATTTCATTTTTTACAGGATAATTTAAATCAAAGTAACTTACAGTATAAAATTTTACAACTCAAGGCGAGCTAATAAAAAATTATGGGAATTTCTATATTATATGCCTTTCACCCTTGTGGGCGCGGGTTCGACTCCTGCAAATGACGCGGTGACGCTTACCAGAGGTTGAGGCCAGTGGTTCTGGCTCATGTGAATTGTACTTGTAAATCTACTGGGATGTTGTACACCAGAAATTTCATGCCAAAAAAGTTTTGGCTACAACATTTGTCAGGTTAAAATTTTCCAAGTTCCTCTGCTTTAAAATTTCACTCCGTCTAAACTGTGCTGTGTGTATCATAGGGTTGCCCCCTGAGCTTAGGTAACACCTTAAGAAAAGTGATATAACATGTCAAATTGCTTAAATTATCCCACAAATCTCGAGAGATTGTAAATTTCAACATCTTGTTTACAGAGACAGCAGTATGGCAAACTATCGGGAAAAAATGGGTTTCAAAATGTGGGGAAAGTCCTTTTTATTGCAAAGTTTTTTACTACCTGTTTCTAGTCATTTTAAAGGAATTTTTAATATTATAAGGGAACATAAAAAAATTTCACCAAGCCACTTATTTAGGCTGTTGCCGAAGAAAAACGGCTGAACTCAAAATTGAGTAGTAGAAATTTCCGTCATTTCGTTCGTATTCATTGAGAATTTTCGCGTTATATAGGGTGCCTGGGGATCAGATGCAAATATTGCAAAGAGTGATAGTGTAAGGGAGGGGGAGTGGTTTTATGTTTTCGGGTACTTTTTATACGTTAATTAATTTTTTTAATTTGAGCCACAGAGAGAGCTTCGGGAAATCCAAATAATAAATAAAAAATACGTGCAAGAAATTTACCAAAATTTTTAAAGATTAGAAATTTGGCAAATTTTGAGAGTTTGAAATACTGTATCTCCTGATGGTAGAGGAAATAGGTAATTGGGAGCTCACTGGGCCGAGCGAAGGGATTTCTATCAGCTGATATCTGAACGTGCCTAATAGGATGCATATTATAAAAGTTACAGGGTGTAATGTACAAAAAGCACCCAAAAATATTAAACCTCTCCATCTGTGCAAACGACGCATTTGCGACCGCTCTGCCACACAATTTTTTACTTGTCTTTACTTTTTCCATTACTCCCTGCATTATTTGTATGTGATTCCCGGACACCCTGTGGCGAAGTTAGAGGAAATAGTAGCATAGCAGGAAGATTGTATGAGAAAAGATACCCAAATAAAAGACTTACTATTAGGGAAGCGCTTATCAGAAAACTTAGTGCATTGACGGATCGACCAAGATAGGTGGACAATACGATAAGATAATCTGGGAAAGAATGTCCTGAGTTTTATAACAATGGACTCAATAACAAGGATTTCAGCAAGACAGTCTACATTACAGTCTATTAAAAATTCGGACGATGATTCTGCCAATTGCTCTAATCGCTTAAATTTTTTCCATAGGTTGTTTCGGAAATATTTAAATAACGTATGATTCATTTGTGAAATTTTGTACACCTATAAGATAGTTACTAAGCTTGAGCTACTTAATTGGATACCTACAGGTATGATTGCAATAAAATTTACACTGCTCAAAATTTTGGTTTAGCTACAAAACTAAAAAATTTCTATTGCTTCGGTGCAGAAAGTCCAGGCATTTTATGGCATTCTCTGCAATAGTGAGGATGTGGTTCGTCAAACTAAGATGGTTGGATACCTGGAATCCTTAGATGTTAAAGTTAGGAAAGTTTGAAATACTAAACCCATGACGAATGGACTTTGGAAATTACAGCTTAGGTTTCGGATGCATTGAACTTGACGTGAGAGAATTTTTTTGATGTCGTTGTTGAGTGATCTAATCTTGCGTACTGGATTGATGTCAGAGGAATTACCATGGCGAATTAGTCACTTATTCAAATAAGTACGCCAAATCAAGGATCCTGCTATACAGCTCTGCATCTATGGATTTTAGGTAAGAGAAGTAGAGTGGGTCTCTAAATCGCCAGTTGAGATTGGCGATCACGGATTAGGTTGTTTGTTTCGAGATATGCGTTTATAAGAGATTTAAAAACCTTTGCCAGAATTCCAGTGATAACTATTGGTCCGTAGATAGAGGCATTACATGCCCATCTCTTTTTAGGAACTGGCTGAAAGTGGGAGCGTTTCCATAATGAGGGAAAAATACCTACTGAATATGATAAATGATTTTCCTCAGAGGTTTAACCAGGGAAAAAGGGCAGATCTTTGGAAGTAAGGACGACATAACATCAGGTCCGGGGGCTTTTAGATACATCAAGATTCGTAAAAACTTGATAGACCTCTTACGTGCGGAAATGCCATTGATTAGTGTTACACACAGGGGGAGGAGAAGAATTTGCAACGTAATTAGCAGCTAGTACATTTGCCTTCTCCAAAGCGATCAGAAATTTTTGCTGCCTCTAGGGCATGCGAAGATCCTTCTTCTAATGTTCTGGTCAAATTTCAACTTGGCTTGCTTTTGATGGAATTGCATTTGTTGCGAACTTCAGTATGAATCTGCCTTGTTTCCGGGCACTTATTCGCCGCAGCAATGCGTAGCACTGCTACAATCCTCTCAAAGCACGAGTTCTTATTTAGCTTAAGACTTTTATAGCTATGAGAGATAAGGACGTACATCCCGAACCAAATAATATTGGTTAACGCCAACCAATCAGCTCATTTAAAATGTTGTCATGCTGAAGGTTACTTTAGATGGAGACTTTAGCCGATATTAAGCAATGATCTGAATTGGCAAGGTGGTGAGAAGACAATAACTGAGTACTTTTCGGGATGTGAGGACACGAATAGATCCAGAAGATTAGTACTGTGACCCACTAAATCAAGGATGCGTGTAGGACAATTTAGTAACAGTTGACGAGTACACGGTCGCGTCAAAAAAGTAGCTGAGTCAACGGCGTTAAGACTGCACCTCAATGGCTGCTGGGTGCATGCAGGTTCGCCTCTTCCCCGTGAGTTCATTGTGGGGCTGTTAGGAGCCGTGACTCCCATTTTTGAAAGTTACAACGATCAACTGCTTGGAGAAATGATCTTTTCAGAATTCAAACTTGGGATTCCACCGAGGGAGGATTGGGACCCTGACACTGTTATTCGTGCTCTGACGCATTTAATCGCGGATAGCACTGCACCTCGGGAAGCACACCACGGTCTTCCAGGCGGAGGTCAAAGCTATACTAGAGCCGGACAGATACTTCGGACCGTGCAACCTGAATACCTAAGGGGCTGAATATAGCGATCTGCACAGACAGCAAAGTGCCCATCAAACCATCATTGACATTGCTGGTTTCAATTCTTACAGGATATAGTTTCCTAAAAGTACACCAACACAGGATCGGTCGCTCTAGCGATGCTGAGTGTAGGAGATGCGGGGAGGAAACAGAGGCTGTGGCACATTTTCTGTGGTACTAGACAGCAGGGAAGCCACTTCCTTGGTGAACTGCATTAGGCAGGGGAAAGGAGGTGGGAGAATATCCTGGCTTTTACTAAGTCGACCGAGTGGATGAGCTAATGTTGGATTTCATTCTTACTTAATTTCTCTTTCGGGTGGAGGAACAATAGGAATAGTAGTGGCCTCGAGTGACCCTGGTGGTCTCACACCTTTAGAAAAAAAACAGTTGTAGGTTGAAAAAGTTTAGTTAATTAGACGTTTTTTGAAACACGTTTCAATGTTTCGACGATTAAAAGTTAATTAAGAAGCCCTAGTAGATACACCATTCCTGAGATTTGTCTGCTGGAAGGCATCGGGTGTTCCAACAATTAATTCGTTTGAAATGTGTGCTATAATCAGTAGGTCTAGATGCAATATTAATTTGTTAAGAAACAGATAACTTTCCTCCTCTGGGTCGATATGTCGACGATTATTATTACTAAGGTCTTAAAATTTTAGGTATAAATTTTAGGATAGTAAACAATAAATTAAATTAAAATAAAGAAAATATATGCAATCAATTAACCTCAATTTGTATTCAAGTGCATTAAAAACTTGATGCACACATCGAATGAAAACATGTGCTCCCCAATTGATTTTCGTTTGATCCGATTTATATATACTTCGAGTATACTTAAATTTACACAAGCACATATAAGTTCAAGAGCCATCCAAAATAGAGTTGAATTCTAGAGCACAAAAACTCCTTCATACATTCATAAGAAGTTTGCCGTGTTGTTATTACTTTAGGGATTTAGGAGCTCACATTAAATTCTTCCCCACAATAGAGGGATTAAATTGCTACTTTTGAAGTGGCTCTTCTTTGTCTGGCTGTGCAGCATTGTCCTATATTAGTTATTGTGGCTTTGTTTGCTGTTTTTTTCCATGTACATCAGGAAGTTACGTGCGCCTTTGTGTATGCAGATTAAATATTGAGGATTTTAGGTAGTGTACTTCTGATTTGAGTATTTGGAGAGTGCACAATTAAAATCCTATCAATAGTATCGGTTGAATTAGTTACACAGTAGCATTTAAATTGTGAAATATTTCACGTTCATTCAGATAAAAACGATAAACGCCAATTAAGACTAGACTAGAAGTGCTAACTTGTTTGCTTATATCGTTTAAAAATTAGCCACAGAATAATTTAGCATCGATTTCCTAAATTGCCACTTTTCAAATGCCTAAAATGACTTATTTTCTCTTCTAGATAAATGGCCAGAAAGTTTTCTCGTTTAAGAATATTCATAGTCTGCTTGCCAAATATTTCACTACTTCCTTGGCTCTGGTGTTCAACGATTGTACGGAGGCCCAGCGGAAGGATATTCATCTTTATTAGACGAGGAAAAAATTTGCCTTAATTTCCTCTATACTTGCTGCCGACTGATACATCTGCACAGAAATTAAATCTCTAACAAGATGAAATTTATGGTGTATACAACAAGCACGTTGAGAATTTTTGTTGGAACAACCATTTTTTTTCAGCAGCTCGCATAAATTATCGACTTGCCGTAGGTACTCTTACGAAGTAGCAGGATCGCATTTCGTAAGTTGTATACAATTTTCGCAACATATATATATATACGGCACTGGGAGGGAGGCTAGAAGTAATGAGCTAATAATTAACATCTGAGAAATTTCAGTACTTAATGAATTCTGGCATCATTTACTCCTTCATATGGATGAAGGGTCTACTCAAGAATCAATCAATTAATCATAAGTATGTTTGGGTTGATGTTGATTGATTGTTGTCTCCTTCAAGACTTCTTTCAAATTACTGACGATGTTAATATTGGAAAATAGTAAAATAAATAACTGTGCTGTGTAAATTCCAAATTTGTATTAAAAGAACAAATTAATAAGCTCCATGAAGAAGACGGAGGCCACTTAAAAGTCGTTTTTCTCTAGCTGCAAGGACTACATTAATAAAGGTCAAAAGTCTTTTTGATTTCACAAGAGCGCAAGTTTTCTTTCTCTGAAGCCGTGGGTGAGCTCATTATGTAAATCCCTGTAAGGCTTCCAATGTTGGGTTTTTAATAACAACTCAAAATTCATCTTCAAAATTAAGGAGAAAATTGTGCATAAGAAAAAGCTATTTATAGCACTCTCGTCTCAACACAAACCCCCCTCACAAGTAGAAAAACAAGAAGTCTAAGTACCTTCAGCTTCAGGTAAATTTGTCTCCTTCTATTATACTGGAAATGCATATTTTTTTACATTTCTAGCATTAATCCGAAAATAGGGATTTTAAACGATAAAAAGTTATTTTAGAATTAAGTTAAATCTATAACTTTTCTCATGCTTATGCATATCGAGTTAAAGAATTTTTAATTAGTTATATTAGAGCAGTTTTAACCAAGTGATTTCTTCTTCTGCACAGTATATTTCATTCAGATGAAGGCCAATCTTTAAGACTATAGAATAGAATGTGCAGCTGTAACCTGCAATTGTACGGAGTAGCCTTAAATTTCGATATATTCTCCCTCTATTTCAATACACCTTTCATATCTTTTAAGTGCTTTGATACCATTAAAATAGTAGTCTAAAGGTTTGTCTTCAAAATGTTGCCTAACTGCCTCATAGATTTCTTCGTCGGAATTAAATTTCTTCCCCCGCAAATCTGATTTTAGTTTGGAAAATAAAAAATAGTCAATTAGGGCCAAAATAAAAAATAGTCATTAGGCCAATGGATGATCCCATTCCTCAAAGCCACATTCCTTAACAGCAGCGTTTGAAATAGCAACAGTGTGTACAGGCGCATTATGGTGTAAGAGCAGTATTTTTCGGGATCGATTTCCACTCCTTTTCTTTCTTTGCAATGACTTTATGTAACTTTTGTAGAAGTGTAGTAATATGTGGCATTTTCAACAGTATTACACCGCAGTCCAGCAGCAGGATATCTTCAATATCCCAGGAAACTGTTGCTATGATCCTTCTGGCGCTTTTGCTACCTTCGCTATTTTCGGCACTGGTACGCCGGGGCAATACCACTCCATTGAATCCCTTTTTGACTAAGGATAATGGTAAAGAACCATAGTTTCATCCCCTCTCAGAACCCCGAAAATTGTTGACAGCACTCAGCCCACCGTACTTTCTGCATTCAGGAACGAATTCGCAGTACCCGTCTTGCGGAGAATTTTGTCATATCCAAATGCTCATAAACAATGCGGAGGATATTTGTTTTCCATAGACCGGTTTGTTCTACGAATTCCTTGGCCTTTATCCGCTGGTCCGTCAGAACAACTTTCTCAATCAAATCCAAGTTATCCTGCGTAACTACGGTTATTGTCCCTCCACAGCGTGGATCAGCTTCCATTGACTCCCATGCCCAGCGAAAAAGCTTTGAACATCGAAAAAAAGCTTCAACTATCTAAAATGATGGTGAAGATTCTCCATATAGACGATCTATCCGCTCTTTGATCTCCGTCAGTGTTAATCCGTCTTTTGTTAAAAATTTTATTACACCACGGTATTCAATTTTTGACATTTTCACTTATCTCAAACTCTTTGAGAATATTGTTTCGACAGGGGTTTTTATACCCTCAAAAAGATTGAGGACATCAGATAGGAAAATGATTCCAGAAAATCGGAACACTTCGCGGTCACGAATACTTGGATCGTAGTACGTATGTAAGTTGGAAAAATATCTAGATAATGGCATTGTCCTGGAAGGATACCCTTGGCAGTATTTTTTTTTAGATCTCAACGCACTATCCAGCAAAACCTATTCGCGAAATAAATTTTTGGCAAGTTCCTAATTTTTAAATTTAACACCCTGCAGCAGCGGCTTCAAACGTTTAGGAAATCATGGAACACTAGGCCAAAACTTGGACTGCTTATGGACCACCTACTACCTTAATCGATTTAGTTATCATAGTTTAAAATTCCGAACGATATTTACAAAGAAAAAGTACGCTTCTAGTCAAATTTCTCTTCTAATTTAATAAAGTCCCTGTCTAAATGCAACCGTTATGAAGCTACGTGAGATTTTTTATCTGCACTGAATTTCTATATCACAATTTTCCCACAATATGGGGGGGAGGAAATCACTAATCTGAAATATGGATAAAACTGGAACGAATCACTAATCTGAAATATGTACAAACTTGAATTGTGTCCACAGTGGACGGCAAAAATTACTAGTTTTAGTTTTTAATGGTTTTGAAGAATCTGGAGAGCGATGATTTTTAACAATCAAGTTTTCAATAAGTCCACGAATATATATATATATATATATATTGTTTATTATGATCTTCTAACTCTGAAAAGAATTCAAAATCTCTTGCGCTTTGTTCGGGATCCGGGTTCGGGATTCCTTATTCCTATTTTCCTGGGACGTTCTCTACTACGACTCGGTCCAGGTTCTTCTAACGTGTTGCACGTCTGCTTCCTGAACAAACGGAGTCAGGTCCAAAAATGGTTTTCTCAATTATTCTCTATTAAAAATTCTCCGAATTTTTGACTATGCTGCTTCCCCTTTTTGCCAGCCACCATTATTTTATTTGGCATCTTTGAAACCTCATATGCAACTTTGAATCTTGTTAAACTGAATCTTTTTCGTACTGTTGTGCCAGTGTGGAAGCAGTCACCGTTCGATATAACACGTGCAACACAGCGCTCAACTATCGCCATGTATATCTAGTCTATAAAGTTATAACTCTTCCCTTAAATAGTTCCTGTAGATACCCGTATTGTTGGAGTTGTTTGTCAATATGAAAATTCGGCAGAGAGAGGTGAGAGTGGTGGAGGGCCTACCCATCTAAAAACATTTTTTTATACATCAAAATGAAATTGAAATTGAAAGCCACTGTGGTGGCTTTGTTTATTGCCAAACTTGGAACCTATTTAAAAATATATACAGGAAAATAAAGTACATACCTGTGTTGTTATTTTCCATACGTAACACAAACACTGGATTATTGAAAAGGGGACTTAAGTATAAGAAAAATTAATTGTACTATCAGAAAACCGCCTGTTTTGATGACTCATATGAGTCATATGCCTTAGTCCGCGAGCGCGAGAAATTGTTGTCATGTTATTTGCTAATATAAAAAAGTAGGCACTATATTTATAACAACCTTCTTCATATGTCTTAAAAACTTTACACATGATACAGTCTTTGGTTGAAAAAATTCATAGAAAAGAGGAGAAGAGTGCCTTTAAATCTCAATAACTTTTGATCCGTTTGAGATCTCTGGATGAAAATTCAAAATTCGCTCAGATTTTTATACTGCAACCTTTGTTTTTAAAAACAAACCTTTCTTTTTTTAAAACAACAAAAATCGTAATAATAGATCAAGTTGAACCAGCTCTCTGATTTCATGAAAGTAAGCCTTACAGTCGTTTTCCACTTTTTCAGGAAATTTGATTTTCATTATTTAAGCAGGCAAAAAGTTTTGCCAAGTTTCATCGAATCAAAACAATGGAAAACAAATGAAAAATTTGAATACAAAATCGTTTGTAGTTTTCAGTTAGCTTTGCAGCAGGTTGTTAGGAATAATAGCAGTGCTGCACAAAGGTTTATCCCTGTTGGCTTTTTCTATCACTGAAATGTCTCCAATATTTTCAGTACCTATATTCAGTTCATAATGTTCAGTACCTTAACGAAAGTATGTACTTTCAATTAAAAATCTTAACAACTACTTTAAATTTTTACTTGTTCTTATCTCAAGGAACTTGAATTTGCAAACAAACTCGACTTGGTTCAATTATGTTAATTAACATGGTTGGAGAAGTCTCTTACAAGTAACTCTTAAGAGATGTGTACATCGTCTAATATGTAAAGTTTCATGGCTTACGTGTATCTACTTGAGGTACAAATTATGTCGTTAGTGCACCGCTGCACAAGGTAGTAAAAGATAACCGCAGATTGAATACTTCAGTCGCTTCAAGTTTCTTGTCATATTCAAGATAGATACTTTTATACTCAAAACAAGCTTAAGTTGAATTTTCAAGTTGGCATATTTAAGTCCTCAAAAGTTTCCCGTGCTAAACTAGCTCGCATTACAGAGAAGATGACATTTTTATGATTACTTTTTACGTGTGCCTTCGGTGGGTAATTTCAGGGAGCTGTAATTGTCGACCAAACATTCAAAGTACCTTCAGTTATTCAGAATGCCTGTTTAGTCTATATAAAAAATGATTTATGCATACAAAGTGTTGTCTGCCGTGTCACGTAAAGCTTTTTTGCCCCTAAATTATTTAAGGTTGATAGGAAGAAGCCTCTGAGGTTTACCCAGGGACCACTACAATGCCAGGCGTTTCTGGCCCAGAAACATTTAACTGCAAGTGTAATGCCTTTTTCCATGGTTTCCGGCAGGAATAGGCACAATAAAAGTGAGAGCAAGATGAGATATAAAAATAATAATAAAATCCAGGATCAAGACTACTGCTTGAGTTCATCCCCCATGTGCAATTCTCCGTGTGAAATTACTTAGAATAACCGAAATTTTGATCCAGATTTCACTTGCCTGACACTCTGCCGCATTATTAGCTTCTGGAATGTTCGGAGGCAAAACGTACCCTGCAATTCCACTATATAATTGAATATACAGCTTTTTTAAAGAACGTTCCGTAAGATAAGGAAGTTACCCTTCTGGATTCTGAAGTCAGACATTTCTTCCAGTGGCGATTTGTATACTGAGTTTATTTTGCTAACCAATTGTTTTGGAATGTTTGTTTGCCATGAATGAAGAAGACTCCTTCTTAAGTATTGCCAGGCAGCAGGTTATAAAAGGATTTGTACGACGTATAGTGAAGAATGAGTTTTAGCAAGCAGCGACAGAAAATTGATTAGATGGAAATAATCATCCATCGAACTTTAATAAATAGTTGCGAATCGAACTCTTCTCCAAAATTTGATGAACCCGATAAAAGTAGCTATATGACTAGAAGAAGATATGCAAACAATGGAAATGTTTTAAAACGTTGAACTCTGTTTCGGTCACCGGTGACTGGCATTTAAAAGCTCTTTCACGACAAACGCATTTTAATACGTAATCCTATCACGGAGGCATTTATGCTAATTGTGGCCATCAACATGTTAAAAAGTGTCAGTTGTTTTCTTTCAGGAACAATTGTGCTTTTTTAAAAGCTTTATGCAGTCTTATCATATCTAAAAATTCATATTTCCTGTTTTAATTCAAAGATTTAATACAAATACTTAACTTTCCGTATGCACACTATTAACAAGTTCGCTGCCAAGCGCGCATATATCTGAGAAGCTTTTAATCTCTCTCTTACTAAATGCATTTTCTCTCTTACTAAAAGCTTTTCTAGAGTTTGGCAGCGAACCTGTTAACCTTTCATTGATGACCCTCAATATGCATACCTGATCGATGGCGTCCGTCTCAGAGACTGAATCTCTACTGTTGTATAATTTGTACTATATTTTACTTTTTTTACATAAAAGAATTCTAAACTTGTATCATCTGAAAAACAACTATTTACCCTGAAAATAAAAAAACATATATATATATATATATTGGGTCATCACATAAATAATGCGTTTTTTTTATTCTTCATTTGTTTTACAAAATTAAAATACATAAAACTATTTTTAATCTCAAATATATCTACTCTCTGTCATTCTCTACGATGCTTTTCCATCTATCTGTCAGAGTTTGAATGCCCTTTTTTCAAAATCCACTTGCGGCCATGACCAAGTTTCCATAGTTTTTCCATCCATATAATTTTGTAGATTGAGGAACAAGTGATATTCCGAGGTAATATCGGTGGATATGGTGGATCCTGCATCGTTTCTCATTAAAACTCCTCCAGTTTCAGTAACGTCGTCTTCGCTGTATGTGATTTAGCGTTGTCTCGATGAAAGGAGAGCTTTCGTCTTGAAACTAAAGATGGTAATTTTTCCTGTGGCTCTGATTTAAGCCGTTCAAGCTGCTCGCAGTGGATCTCCATCGTTATCGTCTCGTTCGGGTTTAACAGTAGTAGTAGAGTGCACTAAACTCTTCATATCCTTACATGGGTAAAGACTTGCTTTAGCCTGCGCTTCCGGGGTATCTTTTTTGCTTACCTACTGTCTTCTGCCCTTGGCTAGTCATTATTCTGTTCAAAAAGGGTTCATTCCTCAGACGTGACAATAAGGAGGACCACACATACACTCTCTGTATGTGATTAGACTCCGAAAAGGGGCGATGAATGGTCGATAGACCAAATCCAAGCTTATCTGCTAGCTCTTCAACAGTTACGACAGGCTTTTGTTCCACCAGCATTCGCAAAAAGTCCTCGTCAAGCTCCAGAAACCGTTTAAGACGAGGCTGATTTTGTAGGCTTTATTTTCAATATGTGATGTTATTGAGACAGATAAAAGTAGCACAAGTCCACAGTTTCAAAGTGGTCCAAGCGATGAAATTAAGCATTGCAACAACCATGGACGACTTGAGACGACATGACCTGGGGATCCCTCCAACTTTAAGGGCGAGGTGGACAGTCCGTCACCAAAATATGCCAAGTGTCAACCGTATTGAAAAATTTGGCAGTGACCTTCAGCTTGATCCAGGTTTAATTTTAGAGGTCACTTGGAGACCAACTTAACATTTGTAATGTAATATTCTATTTCTGACGCCGGACATGGAGAGAGCGTGAAAATTAACCTTCAAATATGTGGTTCAATTGCTGGTGAACATGCAAGGGTCATCTCAAGGTCAAATAATCCCTTTAATCAATATTCTATAATTATACATTTTCGGAAAAATCATTTGAAATAAAAGTTGTGCGACACAAAACGGGGCACTTAACCACTATACTGGCCTTAATTACTCTCAAAGAGGTGGGGAGATCTTTTATTAACACGTTGCGTGCTACAAGTAGTGTAACAACTTTCGTGGTAGAATTATGTATTAAAATGCATTTGAACTGAGAAAGATTTTAAATGTCAGTCTCCGGGGACTGACCGCACTCAAAGTGTTAATTCCTGTAAAAAGCACCCGAACAAGAGTCACACGAGTATTCGAAACACTAAACTTATTAAATGATTATGAAATTATTTTAATAGACTGAGCGGGGTATTCTTCAGAAACCAACCCACATCATATTCGTTTATAGTTATACATATTTTTTAAAGTATATTTTTATTGGTCTAAACCAATTATAGTATCTTTTCCAATATAGTTATTTTGTTATGATCATGTTTTTCTATTATATAGCATGAGTCTGTTTGAGTTATCGACTCTATCAACCACGATTACGCACCTACATCGTCCTCTCTGCAAAACAGATGAGTTCCGAAACAAAAATAAGCGCTAGGGTTATTCGTGTGAAGAGATCTTTGCTCTATTCATGATACAGTCTGAGACACAAATGATGAATACAGGCAAGTTATTGATTGGCAAGCATGTTTTAAGGATCAGGATTACGATCTGCGACGGCCATCACAACCAGTGCTGATGGTAACTATTTCGCATGATCTCTGGCTACTGATAAATGTAATGATGGTTATCTTGTTTAATATATTTTTTGAAGAAGATTGAAAAGAGATTTGTCTTTAATAATTAGACTAGAAACTTTGGCATTTTCAAAAATATTTACTGAACTACCGTCCGTTGTGGTGAAAAGAAATATTGCTTGTGTTTTAGATAACGATAGAAGAAAAATTTCTATGCTGGGACTTTGGTACGAAAAGCTAGTTATACATGGGCGGAACAGATCCACGGACCAGATCCGACGGACGGACTCAGAATTCGTTCCGACGGCTCAATTCAATTGGTCGGACTTATGCCTTCAGCCACTAACAAGTAAATCTGGCCCGAGGATCTAATCTGCGAAGGTACAATTCCGGTCAGTTTCTAATCCATTCGGGATTATAGCATAGCATGTGAAAAGTGCTTTTTCCGTGAGAAATGGGCAGCTTTTGGAGCTTATTTCCAATTTTTTATTTTGGGAGGCACTTAAGTATCTCGTTGATGTTTTCTTCTACTTCTTGTACTATTTATTAAATTCTCTAACTATCCATTAGTAGTTGGATCGAAGCGGAGAAATTATTTAATACCAATGGTATAAAATTTAAGTGACTCTACAAAATAATATTTGTCAATAGTTGACAGCAATAAGATATTTTTGTGAAGCATAAATTGATTTGTTAGCAATATTAATTATAAATCCCAAACACTTTCACCATGTTCAACGCACATTTACCAAGTTAAAGAAGTAGTACTTCCATAAAAAGTAGGAATTGCTATATTACAACAAGAATTACGCAATTTGAAGGGGACTTATAGAAAATATACTTTCAACAAAACTTCTTGAAAATCGAAGAAACACTTAAAACACATAAAAAACTCTTTTCAAAGCACTCTTATTCGACTGCTATGCTACAAGAAAAGCTTCTAGGACTAAATCAAGGCAATCTCCTATTTCAATTGAATTGTTTCTGTTAGGAAAATTTAATTTATGACCACCAAAATTTCAATTGCCTCTTATGAAAGTATCACCACCATTAAACCACTAATGTAATTCTTTCTGATGATATTTATGTCAATTTGAAAAGGAGGCTCTTTAATATCGAGCTCACTGAAAGAAAATGCTAATAGAACGCTTTAAATTTAATGTATTCACATTAAGAAGCTTATCTTGTTGATTTATATAATGAGAAGTACTTTTTTAAAGGATATGGAGCGCCAACTATGTTTTTGTCAACGGAAGTAATGGTGTTTACTTGGTTATGATTACTTTTCCATGAACGTAGAACTCTCTGTTGCTTAGGAAAACCTACCGTAGGTCGATCTTTGGTGACTGAGTGTCCCTTGATTCTATTGTGAGTCTCCCTTCTAAACAAGCAGAGTAGACTTTGTTTAGAATGTAAACATTAATCATCTTTGCGATTTTAGGTAAAATAATCTCTAAAGGACAGCAATATTTACACATGAAATTCACCCAAGAATTTTGCAAAATGTTTTCTTGAGAAATGTTGGCTTTGGAATTATTGGAGTTCTGAGGATATCAGTACAGAATGCAACACTCCTAGGCGAAACTATTAAGGATAAAATTTTGAGTTTTAGATATATCTTGCAAAACACTTTCACCGCTTCTCCTCATCAACTGCTTCTGAGATATATCTAAAGTTCAGGGAAATCCCTCTAATGCAATTTAGCCCGAAAAGCAAAAAATGAATAATAACATATCATAAAAATGTAATTACTGTATTATTAGGTGATTTGAATTACATAAATAACGCAGTGACGCAAGAATTTTGAGTCTGCCTTAATATAATATTTCGATCGTACGTAGACGCAACATCGCCGTACTTATCCATCCCATAGCCTCTTTATTATACATCTCAAGGCGTATACTAAGGTGGCATTTGATAGAGAACCACTTTTCGTTCCCCATAATTCCTCAGCCACCTCTTTACCCCTCTCCGATCAAAAGCCACATGGTTTCAAAGTTAAAAAAATAGTAGTATATTTTTTCAAATTTTTCAAATTTCACTAAATTTTCCGCCAAAATCCCATAGAACGATATATTTTAGTTTTAAGATTTAGATAACTCGGGATGTCATCTTTAATTTGATGCCTACATGTCCATACCTAGGATCAATGTTTGTCAAGGAATTTTCTCATATGTAACCTAGTGACAACAAAAAAGCTGAACTTTTTGATTAATATTTAACGCGTGATTCATATTTATTACCTGTTGTATCTTTTCATTCACTATTTGTTTTGAAGTACTTTCTTAGCCACAAAAAAATATAGTTTGCTATTAACTTGTTGCTTTGTTAAGAAATTGGATGGCATTTTCTTAAAGCTTTTATCCTTTTTAGGATTCCGTAGTCAACAAGGAACCCTTATAGTTTCTCCATGTCTGTCCGTCTGTCCGCGGCTTAGCTCAGAGACTCTTAGTACTAGAAAGTTGTAATTTGGCATGGGTATACATATTAATCACGCCGACAAAGTGATAAAATAAAATCTTGAAAAAAGATTTTTTTGTTGGGTACCTCCCTACACATAAAGTGGGAATGGATTTCTTTTCTCGTCTATCCCATGGTGTGGGATGTCGTTGGATTGGTCGTTCAAAAATATTGCGGGTGTGTGAAAACCATTTTTCGATTCAGGGATCCGTTTGCGAAATATTAAGCTGTAAAATTCAAAATTTTGTTAGAGTCAAGTTTGAAAAACTTATAATTCAATATACTTGCCCTTGGTTTTTTCAATTTCAGTTAATTATTCCATCAAAGATTAAACTTTTATTTAAACTTTCATTTTGCAATTTCAAGTCGGTTTTAGATATTTTAGATACCCAACTACCTAGTTTCTGATCTTCTCTCACTTTTTAAAGCTTGGCTGTTATCAGCGGAGCGATTGCATCTATTTATACGTACTTATAATAAATATTGTACTTACTTACTTACGTTATGTTTTTTTTATTAAACTTTCAAATTTTAGTTTTTAAGAATTAAAAAAAAAACAAATAGGTAAGTAATGTAAAATTTTTTTTCCTGAAAAATTCGAATCTTACCGATTAAAAAAGCACACTTAAAAATGCAACAACAATACATTACATCCCCAAATAAATTAAACTGCAATTTTTTACTTGCTACTAATTTCAACTTTCAGACAAATTATGGGTGGGCGGCATTTTTAAAGTCACTTTCAGAATTTAATTTAAAACACTTTTAAAAAATTTGTTTTTTCTTTATATAAATTTTTTGAGATACTTCCCAATCTCGCCTCCATGTGATGTACCGGAGGTAATGCTAGAGAGTTAGAATTTAGTGGTAAATAATCAAATTATTGCAATGAAATCAGGTTAATTAAAAAGTGAAGCTTTTATTATTTGTCACTATTATTATTTGACAAGCGTTGAATCTAGGTATGGACATGTAGTTATTAGCTTGAAGGTGACATTCCGAGCAATCTAAATCTTAAAACAAATTTATGGCGAAAAATTTAGTGAAAATTGCAAAATAAAAAAAAATATCGGAGATGGTGGGGAGAGTGTTGAGGAATTATGGAAAAGGGAAAATGGTTCCTTATCAAATTGCATCTTAGTATTCGCCTTAGGTTGCATATTAAAAAAGCTATGGGATGGAAAAGGCAGGCAGGTCTTAAAAAATTCCCCTCTCCCTCGCAAATAAAGTCCCACATGGCAAAGTGTCTATATAATTTTTCTTAATAACAACAACCTACACGATGACATATGACAGTCCTGTTTTATAAAACATCCGACCTAATTAAAAAAAGGTTGTTTCTAAATTTAAATAAAGTCAATAATTATTCCAAATTGGCGCTTGGACTACATTTTTCATAAAAATTATGAAATTATACAATTTTGTAGAAAAGAAGTATCTCAGTATCTAGAAATTTTATATGAAATTAAAATCAATTTAATATCAAAGTACAAATTTTGACACGAATTTTACTTTGATTTCATACATAAACTCCAGACAATGTGATATATTTGAAATTGATTTCCAGGAAACATACGAGAACGTAATGAATGAATATATGTTGAACTACAAATAAATCTCTGAAATAAATATAATAAATGGAATTGCACCTTAGACACACTGTCAGCGAAATTATGAAATTTCGTAGGAAGCAATTTCGGAAGTATCTCAGTATTTAGAAATTTTATATGAAATTAAAATCAATTTAATATCAAAGTACAAATTTTGACACGAATTTTACTTTGATTTCATACAGAAACTCCAGACAATGTGATATATTTGAAATTGATTTCCAGGAAATTATGAAATTTCGTTGCTGTGTGTGTAATACCAGTAATTCCATAGATATCATAATATAAATAGACGCAGCGTTTCCGAACAAACGCATACTAGATATTAATACCAAACTTGCTTCAAACTATAACTCTCTTTCTTAAACTCGATGTATGGAATTAAACTAAAATTTTTTCCATTAAACATAACATAAGGTGAAAAAATAGATAGATGTATTGTTTTATATATCTATTGTTTGCATCCTCAAAAATTTACTTGACATTTTCCAGGCAGGGCAAATCCATCAACCAGGGAGAAAAAATTTCATATTTACTGAGCTAAATTCTTTGTTGAACGATTTTAGTAATTTAAATGCTTTTAACGATTTTACCTAAAATGTGTACGTGGCAAATAGGTTTTTATCCACTGCCAAAAAATTGTTTCAAATTTAAAAGTTAACACCCCGTCCATTTATTTTAAAACGTCAGTGGGACGGCATACTCGAATGATTATTATGATGACAAAATGACGTAGCTCCCAGGAGTACAGGAGTACAAATGGAAAACAGCCGTTTTCCAATAGATGCTGCTGGCGCCAGGTCCCGAATGTAAGATCAGAAACGTCACATGGTAAAGTTAGGCATCTGTCAATAACTCCTCATCGAAAAAGTCGTCGGGTACCGCGGCCATGCATCAACCTAGACGGCCAAGCCAAAGATCCATGGTTCGAAGCTCATGCTGTGTATTTGGTAAGACCAGTTCGGCGTGGTATATTATGAACTGCTGAAACTGGGTGGAACCATCACAGGAGATCGCTACCGAACACAACTAATGCGTTTGAGCATTGAAGGTAAAACGACCTCAATACAAGGAGAGACACGACAAAATCATTTTACAGCATGACAATGCTCGGCCTCATGTTGTAGAACTGGTTAAAACGTACTTAGAAACTCTCAAATGCGAAGTCCTACCTCACCCACCGTATTCCCCAGTCATCGCCCCTTCCGACTACCACCTGTACCGATCGATGACGCGTGGCCTGGCTGAGCAACACTTTCGTTCTTACGAGGAGGCCAAAAATTGGGTCGATTTGTGGATTGTCACAAAAGACGAGAAATTTTTTCGACGCGGAATCCATATGCTGCCAGAAAGATGGAAAATAGTTGTGACTAGCGAAGGATAATACTTTAAAGAATAAGTATGCGGTTTTCCATTTGTACTCCTGATAGATATTTCACTTAACACTTTTTTACCTTTACTGTGAGATTCATTCGTAGTTCGTTAAATTTCTTGCCACATATTTTTAAAATTTTATATCGACTACTGAGGGATTTTGCTTACAAAAGGGGAAAAATATTGTATAATCATATGAAAGCAAATTTTGACTGCTGAGAAGGAACCTTAGAAAAAATCGCACTCCTTCTAAACAATTTTAATAGATTTGCTTATCTACATTTTCTTTTTATTGCTGCTGCTGTAGATAAAAATACATTTTAGTATATCCCTGACAAAAGAAAGCACATAAATCTCAGAATGTTAAAAAGTTAGATGTGACCAATGCCATGCCATTACTGGGTGGATCTTTTAAAAGATCCATTTCATTAGTGAAGTTGCACAAAGCTGTTGGATCCACCCAATGGAAAAACTTTTAATGAAGAAAGTCACAAATTATGCATTCATTCATCGCCCCACATTAAAGTGCTTTGTACACATGTAAAACATTTCCGAATAGATTTTCCGTAAAGAATTTCCTTAAAAGATGTGCTTTATTCTGATTCCGAATGAAGCAAGAACTTTTGGAGTGTTCAGTTGCCTAGCTTGCACAGCCAATAGAACCAAGAAAGTGAACGAATCCTTTTGCATTTGCAATCGGAGCCCTCAATTCAATTTGCATAATGGAGTAGCATGAATTTAGAGGGACGTTTATTTGAATTCCTTGGTACTCAACTTTTTGTGGTAAATTCACACGCAGCAAAAAAGATAAAGGATCTACTGGTCTGGACCGCGTCCTGTTTGTGTGCAACAAGTTCATTACAGAAAGAGGTAATAGATGTGTTTACTCTGATAGAAAGATTGTTTTTTTCAGATAATTTTCTTATAAGGAAATCTTTCGTTATTTTAGTGAAATTTGATGTTACCCTTGATAAAAAGAAAAACATTGATATATAAAGCAAGTTCTAGCCATATAATTTAAACGAATCTGAAGTATTAAAGTATTAATTAGAATATTGACTAAACTCGGTTTGACTTATGATAATTGATTTTTACTATAATTAAAGTAAGACTGAATCCATAGGCTCCTTTTGAAATACATACCATCTCCACAAAGTTGCCTTTTTTGGGAGCTTAAAAGTAATTGTTTGTTTATGGAGCCAAAAAGAAAAGTTATCGTAAGCCAATTGGTATTCAAAAAAGTGGTTTGGACTTACTAAGTTTGGCCGCCGATACAGATAACCTTTAATTTATATTTCTTGTTTGAGGAGCTTAACATAATAACTTTAGCTTTATTTTTCCTTAAGTTGAGATTTCATCGTCTTTGTAGTTAATTAGTTTGGATATAATCTTTTTTTTTATATGTATTGTAGCAAATTTGTGCCGTCCCTCAAGTTAAAAACAAAATTTTCAAAAAGTTTCGGTCAAAATTATCTTCTTTCAGGTAATACCATGTACAGAGTGTAAACTCTGTCCCGTGTACCAGAACAAACTTAGCAATGTTGGGTTTTAATTCGGTCCGTAATAATTCCTTATAAGACTGCTAACCGTGAGTGAATTAATGAAATCTCCGAGGTTTATTAAGTGAATCAACCCCAGGTGAATTAAGTTATAGTTCATGCAGAATTTGTGCTTTTGCGTGCAGTGTTTGTACGCGTTGACTCGGGAACAAAATTCAGTACACCGTGAAAATGTCTATTAAAAATTAAAATAATCAAATCGAGCTCAGCTGAACCATTATTGACAATAAGCGTTTGTTTTCTATTAAATTCCGCGATTAACGCAATTCTATGGTTCGTGTTCTTTAAAAGTATACTATTTGCCTGGGACTGGATAGCTCACCTGTTGTATATTTGGTGAAGTCTAGCAAAAAGACAATTCCATCGAAGTGGAGGTCCCAGGATGCGGCTAGTT
>QYTT01091722.1:3009-15077 GCA_006980735.1 Dasypogon diadema | reverse complement strand
ACCGTGAAAATGTCTATTAAAAATTAAAATAATCAAATCGAGCTCAGCTGAACCATTATTGACAATAAGCGTTTGTTTTCTATTAAATTCCGCGATTAACGCAATTCTATGGTTCGTGTTCTTTAAAAGTATACTATTTGCCTGGGACTGGATAGCTCACCTGTTGTATATTTGGTGAAGTCTAGCAAAAAGACAATTCCATCGAAGTGGAGGTCCCAGGATGCGGCTAGTTGTTTTTCCAATCCAAGTGACAAAAATTGGTCTAAATTAAAAGCTGGCAGTTTGGCTAAAAGAGCAGAGTGCCGGACTTTGTGAAAAGCCTTCGAGATATCAAGCGCAACTACCTTCGACTGGCCAAAATTATGGAGAAATTGATGCTAACGTTCGGTAAAGAACGTCATCAAGTCAAGTTGAGCGGCCGGCACGAAAACCATATTGGCGATCGTGAATTAATTGATTAGTTTCGAGGTATTTAATCAGTAGCACGTTTATAAGTGTCTCAAAGACCTTTGACAGGATTGAAGTGATCGAAGTGATCGATTAGTCTATAATTTAGAGGGATCGCCAGCCTCTTCTTTTTTAGGAATCGGTTGAACATGAGAAAGTTTCCATGAAGATAGAGAAGAGCCTTTATAGTAGGATAGGAATAATTTCCTCCGAGGTTTAGCTAAAGAAGGGGCGCGCGCAGGACTTCGGAAGCAGGGCGAGATACCATCAGGTCCGGTAGTTGGCTCATAAGAATTTTATAAACCTCTCATTTGCGGAAACGTAGCAGCTCTTGATTATATTCGCACAGAGAAGGTGATGGTGGCACCTGAGTACAACCAGGGAGATACGAATTTGAAACGGAATTAGCAGCCAGGAGATTTGCCTTTTCTAACGAGTCTGTATAAACAGTTCCACTATAAATGAGGGGTGGTATGGAAGAGGTATTGAAATTGTTCTTGACAGACTTTACAAGCGACTAGAAATCTTTACTGCCTCTGTGGCGTGCAGACAATCTTCGTCTTATATCCTGGTCGAATTGAAACTTGGCTTTGCTAATGGTGGAATTGCATTGAAAACCCTATGTATCACACAGCTTGGGCGCAGGGGATTTTTAGGGAAAAGGAGATTGGGAAATTTTAACCTGACAAATGTTGCAAGGAAGCCACAATTTTTTATATGAAATTTTTAGATGTTATGTTGTTTGTAGAAAATTTTGTTTTGTCATTAAATTAAGAGAAATTATGATTGAAATGAAGTTATAATGAAGGAAAATTATAGTTTGCAGTAATTTTTGCGGAATATGTTTCAGCGGTTGTTTTGCTGGTCCTGTAACAGTACTTTTAGTTTGGTATGCATTTGGGAAGCTTCTCTTTCTTTTTCCAAAATAATAATTATCTTTCTCAATAAACATGTTATTAATATCTTATTTTTGAATTAAAATTGTAGCGCTAAAAGTCTGTTGTTCAATTTGACTGTCCACAACCTTGTAAAAATGTAACTATTTATAAATTATTTGCAATTATTCACATACAAATTCTGCCAAAATTGCTAAAAAGTCTCGTAAATCCATCAAGTGTTTGCTGTTGCCGTTTGGCGCTATGAAATAAATTCTAACGAATCAGTTCATAATGCATGAATATTTTATATCAACCCTGCTACTCGTTCCTTGTTGTCTATTGCAGGTTTTTTCAGGCAGGTATAACCTGCAGGCCGATGGGAAAGACCCATATCAAGAGCCACCAATCTCCCAGTGGAATTTGAGGATACCGCAGTACATGGTATACTTCATCGAAAAAAGTGTATTTTTGAGAAAGTGCCTTTAACAGTGCTCATCTTTATAAAATAATTGAAATGAAGTACGGAGCGATACTGCCCATTGGGGACTGAATTTCGTCTATGTTTAGCAACATGATGCATAGAAACGTCGGTGGTAAATACAAAAAATGAAAGGTTATCGAGAGTACCATACAAAGAGGAATTCTGTCTTGGGTCCTCGTGATAAATGACTCCCTATGTTTGCTGGCAGAGAATGACTACAGGGGTACTGGTTGTCAGCCGAATGACTTCAGTTTCACCACTAACCCTTGGAAAAGTATCTTTGCCTCTTTACTACGGAAAGAAAAACCTACCAATGTCCTGCCATTTATTGACTCCACTCAATTACTTCTGAATAATATATTGTGGTGCAAAATACACTTGGAGAAAATGGCGAGAGTAAGAATGCCGAAAAGCCATGAGTAAGAATTGGGTACTCAAACTATGGATAATAGCCTGGTTATACACCGTGTCCTTCGATTAATTATTGCCCAGCAGCTGCTGTGTGATGGAAAGCCCTGGATATAAAACGCAACCGCAATAGCTTAAACAGAGTCTTACACAGGCACTGAAAGTCATCTTTCATATCTTGCGAAAAAAAATCGACGTTAAATAAGGATCAGCATCCACGCCCTTAAGATTTCACCTTAATGGCTGTTGGGTACATGCAGGTTTTTCTGTTCCCGACGAGTCCAATATTGGTGCCCTGTGGGCTGCATCTCCTGCTTTCGACATAGACACCGATCATCTACTCTGGGTGATGATTGCGTCATAGTTTGAACTCAAGATTCCATCAAGGAAGTATTGGGAATCTTACGCTTTAGTATTTCCGCATTGACACTATTTTCTAAAAACATACTTTATTTGGGACAGTAAAGTATGGTTTTATAATAACAATCATATGGGCCGGACGAGTTGGCACGAGAGGGTGCAACTGCTAACTCCGCGCCATCTTTTACGGGGAAGACCTTTAAATAGTTGATTGGGAGTATCGCAGACTGGGCATATAACCAACAGTTTCAGCTTTGGGATGTGAACCCGGTTACGAGAGCCACCAAGGAATTGTGGAGAACATCAAGTGCCGACTCAATATTAAAACTTCTCCAACTGAATAAGACACAGGTTAAAAAAAAGTCTTGAAAACACACCAAATACAGAATCAGACGCTCAAACTTCGGTGACTGTAGAAGCTGCACGGCAGAGACGGAGACGGTGATAAATTCACTGTGTTACTACCTGCCACTCGTGACGAAAAGATATAAATACCGAAGGCATACTTCCTTGGTGAAGCAGGCGAAAGCGGATGGCAGTGCATCCTGGATTTTATTAAGTCGAGAAGGTAGTTCGTCTGCTTACACTACCTGTTTCTAACCCTGATATATTTTCTATCGGGTGGAAGAGCAATGAGCCTAACTATTGACCTGTGCTCGAGCAAAAACCGACTAAGCTTTTGTATCGTTTATGTCCGGAGCTTTCCAACAAAAATTTAATAAGAAGGAATTAAAATAATAGTCTCTAATACCTTTAAACTAGTGATGGGCAAAACGTAAACTGTGCTCGCGGGCACAAAAGCTTAAAGCTCTACGATACACGCGCACTTGATCCATATTTGCATAGTGTAGGCTGCTTTGCAATGCTTTTGTGTGCAGTCAAAACCGTGCACGGTTTTATAAGATTGCGTTCTGTTCGAATAGCGATTTCTTTCTATCGGCTGCTTTTCGTGCGGAAATCATATATCCGAAGGGATTTTCTGTAGAGAGAGCGATGCCCTGGTAATAATTAGTACTCACACTAAATTATCAACTTGAAGCTCTTATAAATGTGTGAATTCAAGAGCTAAATATTTATGGCACTTTTTATTGTTTCGGTTTTGTATGTAGCTTTTTGAGTTCCATTTTTGCCCTCAAACGTCTCTATCCCTATTTTGCTTGTTTACATAAAATTTATAACTCGCTTTTGCTTTTAAGGCGTCATATGGCGCTTGATAAAGCGCAAAAAGATCTAAGCATCAGTCTTTCTGAAATTTGTTGAAATGAACTCGTCCTTTTGAGAATCCCAACAGGTTGCTTCAGTATTGATTTTTTTACTCTACATTTTATGTTAAACAGAATTTTCCCATGGTACATGATAGCTCTAAAAATTAGGAGATGACAAATAATGCAACAAGTGTTATTAGTAGTATGCTACCAATTTTAAATATAAGCATTTGAAAAAAATATAAATAAGGCCTTGGTAATACATTCACATACCTTAAAAGGCAAAGGGAAATTTAATAATTATTAAGTTAACTTCCGGTTAACTTATTAATTATTTCCTGTTTCCTTAATTCTAGTTGAATGAACTGTTTATGAAATTGTCATCTTAAAAGTAACCCTGTTGCTTATAAATCATGCTGTCCGCATATTCAACTTCTTTGTATATAAGTCCCTCATCAAAGAAGGGAAATTAAGATGAATGTAGTTCCGGCTCAGCTTCCTGCTGAGTATAGGCACTCAAATGTAAAGTCCAACAAGTGGTGGGGCGCTTGGCAAGCTAACAGCTAACTATACATGAAAATTGAGTAAAATGTTTTGGCAGATGTTAGCAACAGAGTTGTGGAAATATAACTCAGTTTTCCTTCTGATAATTCCACTTAGAAAGTGGGTAAATTAGTTTGAAATAGGGGTTGGAGAGCGAGTGAAATTATTTTACTTAATGAACCAGTTTGAAAAATGGTTTGGAATTTCGAGTAATTTAGAAAAGTATAAAGTTGATGGCAGAAAATGTTGATAGGGAGGAAATAACCGAATAGGTTTATCAAATTCATTTTCGATTGAGTTGAAAAATTTGTTGGAATTATTCAAATGGGATTAGGAGGAAGTAAGAGAGCAGTATACAATTATGGCTGTTTTTATTTAATTTTGTCAAATAAATTTGTTTCTAAAAAACTATAAAAAAAACTAAAATAACTCAAATAACTGGTAGTTTTTTAAGAAAAAACCATTGTATACAATGCCTGGAAATTTATTCAAATTAGTCCTCTTGCATTCTTCTTTATAACTCTCAGATATCTGAATGATAAAAAATAAAATATAACAATCGTCTGGAAAAAACGAAAACAACTCCGTTACAACTCAAAAAGTTATAGTTAATAAATGCATTTCACTATCTCGTACCGAACTCCTGTTTTTTAATAACGTATTTCTTTTGCTACGATATAATAAGTTTCTTAATCCTTTCTTATGGTATCTGGCAACACTCCGATTTAATTCAAACAATTGGTTCTAGTTGATGAATTTGTAGGCTCAACTATAAGGGCCGAAACACATTCAGACTCGCAAGTACGAAGCCACACGTATCAGGTATCAAATTCAAATTTCAAATAAAGAAAACTTATGAGAGCTTCAAAATTGGCGGTAACAAGTATTATTTTGTACCATTATCAAATGATGCTTGCTACCCATGTTTGGAAAGTTTTAAATTTTGATAGTGATACCGCAGTAGTGCTAACAAAATAAGTGTAAATTTTAAATTTTGTAGATGTGAAACGGCGTCGAAATTAAAAGAATTTAAAATGGAGGAAAAGATTATTGGATTTATGCGAGAAAATAATTTCATGCATAATATAAATTCTATGGAATATAAAAACTTGAAACTTATTTAAACTATTTTGATCAAATGTCAATCATAAATATTTTAAAGTTGTCAGTACTGTATGATGCTTGCGGCTTGGTACCCTGAATGTGGCTTCCTTCGGTATCATGTGACGGCATCAAACGCTTGGTACTTGCGGCTCTAAATATGTTTCGGTTCTGTTTGAAAGTGTTGCGGCTGTATAAGATGAAAACAGTAATCGCTGAGCGCATATATTCGTCCATAATCCACACCGATAGCTTTCATCGGACACATATATGCGTCCATAGTCCACATTAATGACTTTAACCCGACGCACATATACATCTATAGCAGTTAAAGGTGGCCATAGATCAAATCAATAGCCTCAAAGATATTAAGGAAGAATATTTACAAAAAACAGACTGCAAAAATTCAAAATAAAATAAATTTTAATTTTGCAACAGGAAAGAAATGAAACCCTAGTCTGATATATATATATATTTTTTAATTTGTCTTTTAAAGACACTTTGATTTGATTCTACACTCGTTGTAATTCAATATTTAACATTTATCATCAATAACTTGTAGTTAACAATGTTGTTCCTGAAATCCGCAACATTGTTTTATTCTTAATTTAATGTGCAACCATTGATACTTCTGACATCAAGATGAACCTATCGTTACCTCGTTTGTCAAAATCGGTAAGGCCCTTTAGGTTGTAGAAGGGAACAAAGAATCAAATATTCATATAAACATCATAAAAACTCTTTTGCTTGCACAGTCGGGTAAAAAGGTCGCAAAATATTTACCAAAGTAGTGATAAGCACCAATAAAGCATTTAATATTATCACAGAATCAATAAAATATTGAACTTTGCATTTCCAATGCAATTGATTCACTCAAGAGTAATAGTATTTTTTAATGTCAAAACTTTTTCTTTCAGTACAAATTAATGTGGATTTTAAGTTTGTATAATGGAAATACAATTCAAATACATATGTATATATATAATTTTTTTCATGATTCAAACCCAATTATCATTAACAATGCCAATGAACAAATCTTTGTAAACTTGCTAAAGCAAATTTAATATTATCAAAAACGTTTATTGTTCCTTGAAATTGATATAGAATAATAAAATCAGTATCGGATAATTTAAAAAAATTAAGTTTCTTATTTATATATAATGCTTTTCATTTGGTAATGTAAAAGATATTATAAGTAAACTAATGATATAAGAAAAACATTCAAAAGAAGCATATTTTGAAATATGAGCTATGAGCACCCCATCGTTTTGGTTGTATAGGTCACAAAAATTTATAAATAGCTGAAAAAATTATTTTAAACTGTTTATGGCACTTTTAGATAAAACTATGTAACTTAAAATGTTTTTTATTTATATTTTATACTTCATATTTCCTCCAAATTTATTTACTGTGTCAGAAGAAGCGATTATTGCATTTGATAGGAACCTATAATGCAACCACTATTTTCTTATAAAAATAAAAGTTATCAATCATATACTAATTGAAAACACCTTATTTTTAAGTTTCTTTTTTCACGTTATCTTCTCATTATTAATATAATTTATATCTCAGATATAAGTACACAAAGATCTACCCAAATTTTTATGCTTTTACTGCGGCTCAAATTTAATAGAATAAATTAATTGCGTTTGCAGAATTGTTGCGTAAAAGTCTACTGAGCAAACCCAAAAGCTCACGAAAGCAGAAAGAAAAACATGAAATTAATTTTAATGAAGTTAGATCGTACAGAGATTAAAATCGCTAAATTATAAAGCCTTGAATTACAAAGCCCAGAGGTATGATTAAAACCTTCTTCTTCGGAGGGCTTTGGCAAAGAAATATCATGTCAGAATGGGTGAATTTTAAATGAAATTAAATAGAATTCTTAGACATTACCGAGGTTAAGCCTTTGAAGGCATAAAATCCATTTAATTTAAAAAAGAAAGATTGCAATCTATAAAAATGAGGAAATCTTCTTAGTACTCTCTCCTGCACCCGGCAGTCCATTACTGAATTATTCACCGCAACCTTTCATTATTATTTTTATAAAAAGCTTAAAAAAAACTCTTTCATATGTCGGCTTGTGAAAGGCCCAAGATTATGGATTGATTTATTGTGTAAACACATCTTCGTTTAACTTTCTTATTTCAGGTAGATAGGCAGACACGTGTGTGTAATCCCTCCCTCAGGTATGGAAATCATCTTTTCCAACGTGTTCGTTCCATAACTCTCGCACTTACTAAATCAATTTTGCACTTTCACAATGATTACAACAACCCCTTTCGTTCCTTTTTGGGTAAGCCAAGATGTGAATTAAATTAAATTGTGTGTTACGTAAAGGTAGCTTTACGTGAGTTTTTTTGCATAAGTAAATTATAATTCCTGTGGGATCGATCTCGCATGGCTCACATGCCTCATGTTAACTTGAGATACATATCTAATTTATGCGATTATTATATTCTCTGGCCTTTTTACTAAATGTAAATTAACTACTAAACTGATAATATAATAATAATAATTAATGTTTTATTCAATTCTTAATTCATACACTTTCTCTTCACTATTCTCCTGTACAGACTAATATTATAAGGTAATGACCAAGTTGTCGCGTACTGAAGTTGGATTTCTACCTGTACTTATCAATTTATTGAGTAAATTATTTATTTTGTTTATTTTAATCTCTCTAATTCTTCCTTTACTCTTGACAATTATTTGTTCACTTAATTGTTACATCCTATTTAATTATTTAGTTTATTCTAGATGCCTAAACCTCAACAGCAAAATACCATTCTGAAAAGGACTGAAAGCTTTATGAAAAACATTTGAGCCAACTACCCACCAATTCTGCGCCATACTGTTGTACCTTTAAAGGAGCATATTCGGATCCAAATCAAATGCCTAGAGTAAACTTCTTATACTTCAATCATTTCTCTGGTCAAAACAAGTCTTCTTGCCAAGGCATTTTCTAGAAAATAATACAAAGCTTTCCAATCCGCTCCATTCAGTAACTCTATAATTTCACTGCGACTAAGCTCTGGTTTCTTAAAATACTTATACCTGATATCCTTGTATACGAAACACTCATCTATAAAATGACAAGTATTTTCGGATTCTTTCTCGTTACACGAAATACAAATTGTTTCTGCATTTGCATGAAGGACAAGAGTGGAGATGTGCACCATAAATTTTTAGTATTTTAAATATGAAAACTTACTTTTTATTGCAGATTCGGATTCGATGCCACAAAATATCTAGGTTTTATTTGACCTCCGCCTGGAAGACCGTGGTGTCTTCCCCGAGATGCAAAGCTATCCGCACCCTCAGATCCTTGTAGAGGATTCCCGCCCAAGCAATCACCTCGATTTTTGATCCACCCGTTTAGAAGACTAAATGCGTCAGAAGGCGAATTACAGCGTCCGGCTCCCAATCCTCTATCTGTTGAATCCCAAATTTGAACTCTGAGGTAATCACCTCCTCAAACAGAGTGTCATTGTCGATGTCAAAAACAAGAGTCTCAGCTTGCAGCAGCTCAACAAAAAGCAAAATATTGAATTGAGTTTTTTAAGGCAATTATTGTAGTTGTTCATTTTTATAGGAAGATAAGAGGCTATTCTGTTTAGCAAGGCTCCAAGTAAGCATCTAGAGGCACCAGGAGTAACTGGAAAAGTTTCCAGATTCAGACAACCGTTGCAGAGAAAGAGCGATTGGGAATCTGGTTGGACCAGTATCTGTATTACAATAAACATATAGGTATTGTTCTGGGCAGGGCTCACGACGCGTTCCAGATGACCAAGCGGTTACTTTTATAATAGGATTCTTGATCTGAAAGTCAAAGGGGTTTGGTACCTAACTTTGGTCAAACCCATACTCACCCACGGCTGTTACGTCTGGTTTAATATGTCGCCATACTATATGGAGAAGATGTGGGTGTTCGAGAGACAGTGTCTGAGATTATGTTTGGGCATGTCCAGAACACGCGAATCAGGACATATTAGGTACTACGCCAATAATGTCCTATACGACAGGGCTGAAGTAAACAGGATAGACGTCTTCATCATAAAGTTGGATCAGAGTCGAACTGCAAGAGCAATGGAAAGCGATCTCGGCTGCTTTCTACCCAAAGCCTCTTTATTATGATAGTGTGCTCCGAAACGGCTTTATATCTCTGGAGGCATTCATCTACTTAGACAGTAAGGGGTTGATACAGAATAGATCGGGGGTGCCTCTGATCTACCACATCCATAGATGGTCTAGACATAAGGCAATACCCTATACGCTAGAAGACTCGGATATACAGTAGCTTCTTCGCTTCAGTATCAGTCGACCCGGAACAAAGAGGATGCCATGGAAGCACCCTCCGAATACTGATGGCTGTCAGAATAGGACTGAGTTTGCGCCTTCTCTGGCAATATGATAGGGATAAGGTAGATTAAGAAACATAGTATCATAGCGACTTACACTGTAATAAGTTTAGATTAAATTAAGGAAAGTTTAAATGGGGGGTTGTCGGGTTGCGCGGCTAGTTACTGGATTTGCGGATTTGAAGAAAAAACTCTTTTGTCTTGTTTTATAACCACTAGCTAGAAAGTAAAAATTTGTGTTTTGACTTATCAAGATAAACTGAATACAAATAATCTTACTCCACCTGTACAGAACACAAAGAAATTATTGTTCCATAAAGTATGAATTGCTAAATGTCTGTGATGTCTATGGGTATTCATAACAAAAACTAACATATATGTATATATGGTGGTATATGTTTTCTATTTGTGAATAGTTCTATTTACTGGATTTTTAACAGTTCAGCTGTTAAATTAAAATCTGCGTACATATATTCATACCTTCAATTCTGGTGCACTTCTGTTAACCAAAAACAATTTAACGCATTCAAAATTCAAAGCAATCCTAAGCAGAAACAACAAAATTTGTCAAACTACTTTGTAAAATGTCCCAGTTTAACAATCAAAATTCAAAGGCAAAAAACGTGTCTCTCCTGTAGCAAGTGCTGGATAATTTTCAAAGCAACACAGGCATTCCAGATTCCAGTTGAACAATCCAGGACAAAAACTGTCATCACATCGGAATTACCATTTCACGAAATTTTTTATAATTCTACGAACATTCCTCTGCCGTCCTCTCAACCACCCAAAAGAGAAATTAATATGAATAGTTTGTCTTGATCCTGCATGTTGTCGATACCTATATTATATGTTTGTTTGGCTTTGTTGAAATAATCGTTTGCAGCAACAGGGCAAATGCTGGAATTTTGCCAAATTTTTCTCTTTTCTTACTTAATAATGAGTTGTGAAAAGTTTCATATAAATTTGGTAGATTCATAAGTACTCCAGCAATATTGTAGAATTCACAACGACAATTACGACAATTTCTGAACTAAAATAAAACATAAAATTATAAAAGTGACCAATAACTACCAAAATACCAGTTTATAGAATTTAAATTGAGAGTTTAAGGGCATTTTATTATATTCTGTGAAATGTTCTGCGCAAAATACCACAATAAAAAGAATTTTAGGAGAAGACCAAAATTGATTAACTACATACATCCATGCAAGTATTTATATGTATAGAAAGTTATATTAGTGAGGACGCCCTTAATTCCACTTAGAGACAATAAAATTGCAGAATTGATGCCGCACACAAACCGATTCCGGTAGAATGGAAATTTATTGTAATAACAAAGGACGGGCTATATCGGAGAGACATAAAACCCCTCAAAATACCTGAGAACAGTCTCACCTGTCTGAATCCTGGAACTGCACACTTTATCCAGGTCATAGGGACCGACTGTGCAAGTGCCACCATAGATTGAGGTGGGCTATCAAATAAATTTTATCCTGATAGTTAGCAAAGCTGTTTCGCTCCAGTAATCTGCTTTCATCGTACGTTCGCCTGTGTGACTTGTATTACCTGAGATGGACGTTAGCCAGAGATATTAGATATATCTTAGCACTACAATGGATATGGGAACACGGACATTACAATACCACGTTTTGGTAGCTTTGTGAATCCACTTTACGTTATGATTTTATCGCATGCAATACACTTGCCAGCAAAATTAGGGGAACATAATACCATTTCTATTAAAGTCGAAAATAATACCTATTTGACTTGTTAAACAAAAATAAGTTACCTGTATCCCTTCTAAATGTTACTTGCCCATAGCCATTCCGTAAATTTTAACTACAAGTCTGTTGACAACTTACAATTTTTATGACAAAGGTAGGACTTAAAAGATATCTTGTGATGTGCAACAAGAAAAGGAAAAAAATATACCACCTGGCACGTCCGTAAAGCTGGCACCCCCACTTTGTCGAAAAAAAAGACTTTTTTGCCTATAATTATGAGCTAATTATGAGCTAATTTTGAGCGGAAACAAAAAATTTTGAGCTTCAGTAGAAAAATTCTTAATTGAGTTTCAAAAGTGGGGGTGCTATCTTGACGTCAAGTTAGCACCCCCACTACACTATAAAGTGAATTAGACGAGAAGCAAGTATACAGTAATTTTGAGCTAATTAAGAGCTTTAAGATCATGTACAACGAATTTACAAAATATGTTAATTTTCAACCCTTAGGAAAAAAACAACCCCCGTTATGGTTCTAATTAGCCGGGCTGGCACCCCTACTT
>QYTT01091720.1:26544-40958 GCA_006980735.1 Dasypogon diadema | reverse complement strand
CTGCTCCTATCAGCATGTCGACTCTCTGTGGTCGATTGAAGTGAGGATCCGCGAGATTCAGATTCGAGGGTATTTTCCAACTGGAAATGTCCACAAATCTGTCGGGATGATTGACCGTGATATTTGGCAATATGAGAACGTCGATGCTTGTTGAATATTCATTGAACCTTGATTTCAAAACGATATTTGATTTATGCTTAACTGCTGTGTTAGAGGTACCAATGCCGCTAATCGGAATATCTACGCTTTCACCCTTCAATTGCGATTGTTGGCGAAGCCTTTCGGTGATGAAATTAATCTGCGAAGCTGAATCGAGAAGGGCTCTACAAGGTATGAAGGAGCCAGTGGCACTTTGTACGTAGAGTATAGCTGTGGCTATAAAAACTTGGCTAACACTATCTGTCCTTTCAATAGAATGGCATGCATTCAAAGAAGCGTGAGGAGGACCTCCAGGTAACCGTGAAGGAGAAAACTGCTGAGGAGTACCAGCTTGAGGAATTGGTGAAGCAGGATTACCGAAGGCGACAGTATCAATAGTGCTTTTATTTGGCTGGTCAACTGGCTGTATGTGTAGTAGCGAATTATGTCTAGCGTGGCAATAACGACACCTACTCGATTTGCATGATTTAACTGTATGTCCTGGGCGAAGGCAATTTATGCAAAGACTGAAACGTTTGGCTTCTTGAAAACGATCGATCGGTGTTAAAGCGAGAAAATTTGGACAATTAGATATATAGTGTTTAGTATCTTTACACAGCACACATAAATTTCGATTGTTAGTAGAAACTAATGATGTTTTATGCATTTGGGATTTTATTCCCTTAGATAGGCCTTGATTTGTACTTGCCGATTTGTTTCCTAGAGTACTGGACCTGCGAATCTGAGCTACTTTCTCCATTGTTTGACACCTCCGTTCCATAAATGCCGACAGTTCATCCCACGATGGAATTACATCTAGTTGAGCATCGTCTTCCCACTTTAATTGTGTTTGGGAATCAAACTTGTAACTCATCGATATGAGCCTGAAATATAAGCCTTTTGTTATCAAAGCGTTTCTTTAAAATGGTTAAAGCAACTTCATAATTATCGGAAGTCATTTCTAACGATTGAATAGTTCGAAGGGCTCCATCCGTCAAACAGGATCGAAGATGTTGAAATTTCTCTATATTAGTAAGAACTTCATCGTCATGAACAAGCGTCTTAAACATAGAAAAGAAGTCTTGCCATTCATTATATTTCCCCGAAAACTTAAGACTAGCTTAGGCAAGTGAGCACTTGAATGAACAACGGGCACTTGAATACCAGGTGAAGTAAGTGATGCGCGGACACGTTTACGAGATAAAAGAGGTAATATTTTCGATTTCACAGCACAGTAGGTTTCCTCAAAACTTTCACGTTTATCACCTTTACTTTCTTCTTGATCCAAAATATCCAACCTACTTTGTACTTGATTGAAATTTTGCAAATAACCTTCTAATAACCCTAATTTTGTTTCAAGTTCTGACTCACTAGCTGATTCTCCGGCCTTTTCCATAAAATTTTTTAATTTCGTCTGCTGTCCCTGTATAGTGCCCCTTTGAATTTTTAACTCTGATATAAGTTTTGCAGTTGCAGCATCTGTTGCCACAGCCATGATAAACAAAATAAAGAGTGCCCTTGAGATCAATCCAATAACGCAAAAAATTTTTCACACTGAGCTGTTTACTTGTAGAGACCTTGCACTTGGTAGAAAAAATATCGATGTGATAATAAATTGTTACTCACGAATTATGCCCTTTGGATCGTAATTTATAACACTTCTTGACTGTTCAGACTGTTAACCAGCTGTGCAGTTACCTGGAGGTTGATATTTTCCGAATTTTTGATGATGGCTAATAAAATTTTCGTATTCCGCCGATAGATTTGTGGACCTTTACCACTGCCTGTCGATGAATTGTGCCAAAATTTAAAGATGACGATGATTCCGAATACCGCCTGAGCTGAGTTTTCACAATGCCTTCTTGTTGGGTAAAATTTTATAAAAATTATAGCGTATTTAAACGCTATCCGGCTCGAAGGACCTTTGTTGATAATTAAAGCTTTTTTGAATTATATTAAAATGCACGACGATAGTTGGATGAATGCGAAAATCCTTGATTACGAGAAAGAACGTTGAATGCGAAAACGGCTTGTGATGCGAAAAAGAGAGAGTGATTTATTTCAGAGTTGGTATATATACAATTTTTCCGGAAGCAGTAGTAACAACATTAGCAATTAAAGCAATTACGTACAGTTCATTACAAAAGTTTGATACAAAACCAAGTGTTTAAACATTTCAAAGTCATTAATAAATTATATTATAAATTCTCATTGCTGCCGGAACAATTATCCTTGCCTGAGATATGCCTTATATCAGTGGAAAACTGACCGATAAAATCTAAATAGTAATAATTTATTGGAATTAGGTACAAAGATCCATATCTTATAGCGTACATAATTGGTGAAAGTTTAGTTATGGATTAGAGTAAAAGAAAAGAAAAATGATTTAATAAAACTTAAACTAAGTTAAAGGGTGATCGGTAATTAATACGTTATTTAAGAAAATTCAAGAAAAGAAAAAAGAGAAATTCAAAAACAGGAATCCAGAACACAAATTAACCTAAACAACACCAAGAAAAAAAGAGAAAGAGAAAAAAATTAAAAATTTTGCGCCATTTATAGTTATTTGATTGAAGAATTTCGTACAGGGACCTACGAAAAGAGCTGTGAGAGCTCATACGACGTAAAGTAGCAGGAAGAGAATTCCATCTACGAATCTCCTGCACAAGGTAACACCTAAACAAGTGATGCACCATGAGCCAGAAGCTTCAGGGATCTCGCAGAGTTTAAGAGTCGCAGCTCCTCGAATAAGTAAGACCGAACCTTACAATAAATCAATTTATGCAAGAAGACTAGTTCACGTTGTGCACGGGAAGATTCGGAGATCAATCCCCCAAACTGATTTCTGAAGTGTCATTAAAAGCAACCTTTAGTCTTCTCAAACAACTAGCGTCTAGTTTAGGAAATACAAGGCCACCGAAGGCAAAATGGGGTAAAACTGAGGCTTTCTCCAATTTACTACCTATTAACACTGACAGGAAATCCAAAGGTAACCACAGTTGCCTGAGAGAACCATAAACCTTACCCAGAACAGCGGAGACCTGATCGCAGAAGGACAATTTTGAATTCAGCATTATGCCTAGATTGCGAGCAGTGTCAAAGTACTGGATCGTGGAATTATTCATAGCCAATATCGGCAGACTTTCTTTATCTAAATTACGCTTACAGATGGTGAATCATTTCGACTTGCCTGGATTTGGACGCAATTTATTAACCAATGACCATTCGTGAATTCTTTCCAAGGCACCATTTATTCAATCCGCACAATCTTCAACAAGACCAATTGGTCGACTTAAATAAATTTGCACATCGTCAGTATAAATATGCAGGGACGAATGTCGTAAGATATTTGGTAGGCCATTAATATAGAGAATAAATAACAAAGGGCCAAGGACGGACTCTAAATGACGGAGCTGACGAGGAGAGGCCTTATCGGCCCTTTGGCTAAAACCAAAAACTAGGGGATTATGGTCGGTTAAAATGGTAAAGCTCCTTCCCCTCAAAAGAGAGCGAAAGTGTCTTATCCACTATATCGCAAGCAATTCGCGATCGTACTATACTTAACTTGAACTTTGGAAAGTCTAACCGAGAAGAAACCCAACTTTTGCCACGATTCCCCAACTTGCTGCTGAACAACCGCACCGATTGCGAAATCAGATGCATCTACCGCCAAAGCAAGCGGGCCTGTCGAAACAGGGAACGCTAACTTCGTAGCCTCGTATAGCAGAGCCTTCAACTCCTCGAAGGCATGTAACGCCTCTTCCGTCCAAGGAATCTTTTTTTTGCCGTCCCTTTTATTACTAAAAAGGAAGAAACAAAGCTTAAAAGCTTACGTTGAACATTAGCGGCATTCAGCAGAAATATCCTATAAGAGTTTATAATATCCAAAAAACGCCTTAACCCTTTAACTGCGTCTGGGCGCTTGAACTCCTTGATAGTCTGAGCACGTTCAGACGACGGTCTAATATCCTCAGCAGAGGCAAGGGAGAGGTGACCAAGAAACTTGACTTCTGATGTGCAGAAAACACACTTCTCCAGATTAATACAGAGACCGAACTTCCGGAATTTGGTGCATAGCTGCCTAAGATGAGAGAGGTGCTCTATTTCGGGTTTGGGGACTATGAGCACACCATCCAAATAGACGAAAAAGAACGGAAGATCTCGCAAAACCGAATGGATAAATCTTTGAAACGCCCCATTGCAGAGGCAATTCCAGCAACCCGAATGGAGTGCAAATAGTGGTGATAGGCCTTGACCAAATCAACCGTTGGAAATAAGCTACACCCAAGGAGCTGCACAAGCATTAAGTGCACGAAAATCGCCACAAGGGCGCCACTTACCATTCTTCTTTTTGGTATGGTGCAAGGGTGCAAGGGGGACGGCCAGAGGCTACACGAAGACCGACAAATTCCCTGCTGCAACATGAACTCAGACTCTTTCTTGGCCACAGCGAACTTTTCTCCACAGAGACGCTGTACTCTAGAAACCACGGGAGATCCCCGGGTAATTAAGTGGTGTTTAACCGGCACCTCCTTATATGCTCTCAAAAAATCTTAAACTCCCGAATGCAGCTCGGGATCTAGAAAGACCGAGAGGATATCTACAGCTCTCGAGAATGTGCCAGCCCGTGACTTGAGAGAAGTGAATGGGTCAATCAGCACTCTAGTTTTCACATCTACCAATAAACCGAAGTGTTTAAGAAAATCGGCACCTAAAATAGGTTTTGAAACCTTTCCGACAATAAAGCTCTACGTTAAAACACGACGTAAACCCAAATCTCAAGAAAGACGTCTTCGACCGAATGTCTGATAAAGGACGAATGGGCTGCCAGCAAACGAAGCGCATCCAGCGGTCCAAATTCACAAAATCACAGGGCTTAACACACCTTTGTGCCTTGACACCAAATTTACGATGGTATCAACACAACTTCCGTGATTCTGATGATCCCCTAACTGGAGACTTAGACCTTGGTCTTACAGTCCTGCCCCAAACCGAAGTGTCTCGCCTAGCTAGACGTTCGGCCTACCTTGAAAGTCCGAGACCTGCTTGAACAGTTGGTCTACCCTTTCATGATCTCTATCTTGGAAAATCGTAAAAACCTGCGGCCTCAACTTCATTAATCTTGTCTCCTGAACGTGCTAACTCATCAAGAGGGCCAGAGTTTATATCATTGAGTTTGCCTTCTAGCTCGAAAGGCGCAGTTGAAAGCCGAGGACCATTTACCTATCTCCGCAAAAATGTTTACATATTTCAATAGAAATGTGTTAAGATCAGGGCCCCTATCACTGAATACGATTCGATTCAAAAGATTTACGATTTATGTTTACGATTCGATTCTAATTCGGAATCATGGAATACGATCGTAAGCTAGATATGGTAGTGTTACCTAAAAGAACGTAAATTTTGTTTTGAAAAGAAGTTGCAACGAACTTTAGATAGATTTTTTTACAGATAATCCTAAGATTTTCAATTAAGGAAGTCATTTACTATATTTTAGTGTTTATTGTTACTTGCAATGTTTTCGTTTTGTTTGCAATGAATAGCAGCGAAAGTAAGGCAGAAACCTCTGCGATGAAAATAGGAAATTATAAGATTCACGAAATCATTTGAAAATACTTGATGCGAGGTAAATTGCTTTAAGTGGTCGGCTTTATCTTATAATCCATTGAGATTACTATTTTTTAGTTTTATGAACTTTATGAAAGATTCATTCATAAATCTTTTTAAGAACGTAAGAGAAGAATTTAAACCACGAAGTCGGTCATCTTCCATCTCTCCAGTTTTTGGAGCTATTAGGACTTCTCTGTAGGGATGTCGCAATTAGAGATATCTTCTTTTAAATGACGTTCTGAAAATTGTGGGGTAGGAAATCTATCCTAAATTAATTTAAGAATTTTTTCTATGATAGGCGTTCCTGATCAGGTGGAAGAATCATAGGATGAGTCCAGGGAAGAACTCTAAGCGCAAATGTAATGAACTTGCGATGAACAGACTCGATTCGGCCACCATGGACGGCATATAAAGGATTCCACACCAAGGATTCGTGTTCAAGTAGTGGTCGAACGAATAATTCAGATAATTTTAAAGAGACCTGGATGTCAGAAAACTCCTTGGGCCAACGCTTAATGAAGCTAAGCGTGGAGTTACCTCTAAAAACAATATAATTAATATGGGAACGACATGACCTCAGATTTATTTATGTTGAGCTCCAAGTTATTGTGTCTACACCAAGAATAAAAGATATCCAAGTCCGCCTGAAGAGAAGCACAGTCATCGATATCCCTGATGAAGAAAAAGATCTCCATATCGTCAGCAAAAATTAACACTTTAGAATGCCTCAGAAGAAGGCGACAGGTTTCCTAAAAGTAAACCCCCCAGCAACCGTTTCAATTTCGAATCTTCATTACCCTCCAATCTATCTATAATTGCGCCTTTAACCAACCAAGGCACTGACCACATTGTATAGCGACTCGTCCAACGCATTCAACAGATAAAAAAATTTCGTTGGATCATGCGGAATTCCTGCTAGCGAGAATTGAGCCTCCAACTGGAGGAACCAAGCTCTGGGGAGCAGTTTTGACGAAAACAGTACTGATCGACAGAGGAGAGGAAGCCCTAGCCGCCCGGCCAACGTCAGGCTCCACAGAACATCTCGAAGGGACGCCAGTCGACTCACTGGAAGCATTTGCCACCACTTCACTAGCAAACAATCAACAATCTCAACGGCGAGTGAAACCAGGGAAGCAAGGAAGAAATTAATTTCGTTCTAGCAAAACAATTTATTTAAGAGTACGCCACCAACTCTGAGGAATGAAATTCGTCAGAGAAAAGAACTTTTCCCGAAGGGAAACAAAATTGAATGAATTGCTATATGCTCAAAAATGATACCGGAAGTTATTTAGTTAAATAAACAAAACAAAACTGTATATGAATAAACACTCAAGGTGCTCCAAAAATATAACGGGCTATCTATAACGTTAATTTTTAAAACCAGAAATGCAAAATTGTCAAACATGAAATCAACCAACTTAACTCTGAACATGAACGAGTTCACCTGCTCAGTTCACCACCGCTAACAGTGGAAGGTAATCTGTCATAAGCATAATTGCGCCAGAATCCTCTGGTCCCTGCGAAACGAACTTGAGAAACTGAAACTCTTGAAAAGCTGGATGGCTTGAGGAACTGTAACTCTTGAAAAAGCTGAGCTGTTTTAGGTCACAAAACCTCTTGAGACAGCCAAACCCTTCGAAACAACAGACGAGGAAGTAAACTGGATGATGAAGAGATCGAAGAACCTTAAAGGACATGATCACGACGGGGTCACCAGTGTGGGCGTTGAATCAGCAACTGCGGAGGCCATAGCTAGCGACGTTAATGAATTGTGGCTGTCAGGGTTAAATTTGATATATCCCGTTCCGAGGAGATTATGTTATTTAAACCTTCTTAATAACGTGAGTCTAGCAAAGCGTTCTTTCCTGTATGCAGACTGAAAGGATTCTCCATGAAACAAAAACAACACGCGAACGAATAAATGACCGCTTAGTACAATTCCCTGGTGTCACTCTTTTTTTGTTCAAAAATGGAATTCTTCTTGAAATTTTATCTTCTTCCGTGTAGTTTCCTCCCAATTATGTTTTCTTGTAGTAAAGCACCATATATCCCATTAATTTTGATAAAATTTTGAAGTTCGTCGCAAAATCAGTGATATCCCATCAAATTTGCCCATCACGCAATTTTGTTTTGCCCATTATCTCGAAAACTCCTAAGATGGAGTAGTGCCGATTTTGCTACTAATAGATACATATATTTATTGAATAATTGCAATTTATCAACACGGGGGTCGAATCTCTCTTTGAGAATACCTAAATTTGTGTAATGGTTCATTATATCGTTAATAAATGCTAATTTACCCACTTCAAATGATCAGACGCAGCTACAGGCAAGAAGAGATTCTCGTCCATGCTTAACCTGCCGGATTCGAATTGTATTTTCAGGTTCACTCAAAAAGGTACCTACGTCAGCCATCTAAAATTATGTAAGAAAGGCGCAGCTAATTACAGCTCTCAAGCTATGTAAGAAAGGTACATGTTAATTACAGCATTTTTTGAGAAATTTGGGTATTTTTGGGAAAAATAAAAAAACAAATGCCAGAGTTTTGACTTTGAAAAGTCCTCCTAAATGAAGAGGAGTAGGGGAGCACTCATTTAAAAGTCACTAGTGGTCTCTACGATATGGCATTAGACTTGTATACAAATCCAGTTTAGTATAAGCTACAAGGACTTCACCCCAAAAAAACAACCGAAAACTGTTAGTATTGCCCCTCCCCCATCACCCATACAATTTTTGTTAATTCTCTTACTCTTACTTTTTACCATCACTAGAATAAGGCTTAGCTTAACTGTGCATTGGTCATATTGAATAAATGAAATGAAATAATTAATAAAGCAATGCAATAATTAAATATGCTGTGCCTTGCATTATTTCCTCCCTTTTTGAGTTATCGTGTTTTGCTTTTTTCTTATCGAAAACTCTGGACCTATATAAACAGTAATGTTAGTAACATTTGAAGTGATAATAAGTCAGACTTTGGGCCATATTGTAACAGTTGAAAAAGAATTGACTTTCTAGTTAAGACAGGCTTTTAATTGCATTTACCAGGTAAAATATTGTCTTGACTAGGAAGTCGATTCGTTTTCTACTCTCATAATAGGGCCCTTTATGTTAACTAAAACTAAGAACATATGCTTCATGGCGCACAGAGTAGTAATGCTGTCTCCACGGGAATTTCATTCAAAAAGTTGTGCACACATGATAAAGTGCGTCCAACTCTATCACTTGCAACCTCCTTTCAACTAGGGCTCCAGGTCTAAAACGTTTTCCCGTTTAAACGTTTTAAATGCACCCTTGAAAAACTTTTAATGAGATAAACGTTTTCTTACAAAACGTTTAAACGTTTTTTGTTACGAAACGTGTTTTTGTTACAAAACGTGTTTGCGAAACATTTATTACTTATTGAAACGCTTTCTTACAAAACGGATAGCTGCTTTTTACGCAGATTTCGCCTATTTTTAAACTATTGGGATTACTTGGATATCAAAATTATAATTTACCTTTATCCACTTCAAAATGCTTTGGATTTACTGTAGTTTGTGTTTATTATTCGAATCCCACAGGACATTGTGAACTTATCATTATAATTCCGAGACCCGTCGCAAAGTGCATGAGAGTGTTCTAAGACTTTTGGAAGCTACAAGCTGGCTGCCAACCATGTCAGACAAGGAAGCTACATATAGCGAGCGCAGATCAACACTGGAGTTCTTGTTCAACAAGCCCATACATTCTAAAAAAAAAAGTTGAAGTGCAACTCGAACTGTACACGGCAGAGCCGCAGCTGCTTTCCTTGGAGATGAACTCTCTGGATTGGTGGATAACTCGACAGGGTAAATTTCCATTGGTAGCTGTAGCACTATCCACCTCCAGCACGGACTTCTTTGATGGGGGAAAAACGAGAAATAAAAGAGGATCTGCCTTATAACTTCACTACTTTATTTTTACCCTACCGATCGCTTACAAATATAACTTAGCACTAACTAACTGGCTTCTCTCTTAATCTAATTGTTCCTACAAGTATAATGAACAGTGTTACCACGTTTATGTACTATACGCCACATCACTCCCCCTTTGAAAAAGAAAAAAAAATTTTTTTTAATGATATAAACTTCTATAAACTAAAATTATAATTCATAAAATGATTTTTTTTATTTGCGCATGCTTATATTAAATTGTCGTTGTATGCGTAATTTACAGCATAAACGTTACTTTAGATTTCTCACGAAGTTCGATGTTCTTGTCGTTGAGTACATCTGGGTTGGGTAGAAATGCGGGCTTTAGTCTATCAATGGATATAGTGCATTCCTTCCCGTTAACGTTGACATTGAAGTGCTTTTCTTGTTTCGATAGAACTTGATGAGGTCCACTATAAGGTGGGTGTAATGAGCCTTTGTAGACTTCTTCCCTTATAAAAACGTGTGTGCATGTATTCAATTCTTGGGGAACGAATATGCCTTTTTGACGCCTTTCCCTGGGCGCCTTTGGTTTTATATTTGCTATGCTTTCTTGAATTTGTTTCGCTATAGAAGACGTAACAGATTGCTTGATTTGATTTTTAGGAATTATGAATTCGGAAGGAAGGCGTAAGGCCTGACCGTACGTAATTTGAGCAGCTGACATTTCAATATCCTCCTTAATGGCACAACGAATGCCCAGGAGGATCCATGGCAAGTTGTTATACCAGTTTTTGGGATCGTTGGTAGCTCGAATTGCAACTTTTAATTGCCTATGGAATCGTTCAATCAATCCATTGGATTGTGGATGGTATGCAGTCGTTTGGATATGGTGTGAGCCGAATATTTTTGAAAGTTCTTTAAATAAGGCTGATTGAAATTGAGTTCCTTTATCTGTGGTGATTGTGTTAGGTATTCCGAATCGAGCAACCCACTGGTGAAGAAAGGTGGTTGCTACTGTGGGGGCACTTATGTTTTTTAAGGGTATGGCTTCTGGCCAATGGGAGAAGCGATCCTTAATTGTGAGTATATATTGGAATCCATTTGATTGAGGCAGGGGTCCTACCAAGTCGAGGTGAACATGTTCGAAGCGCCCTGTGGGAATTTCAAATTTGCCGTATTTTGACTTCGTGTGTCGCGTTATCTTGCATTTCTGACAATGTATACAGGTTTTTGCCCAGGAGTTAACATCTTTGTTTACGTTTGGCCAGAAATATTTAGATGTTATCATCTTTCTCGTTGTTCTAATACTTGGATGGGATAGTCCATGAATTGTATCGAATATTGTACGACGTAGTTTTTCAGGTACGTATGGGCGATTGACTGAGGTAGAAGTTTCGCACCATAATTCTGTATCTTCCATGGGGACTTGTAGTTTTTTTAGCGTAATTGAGTATTTATTCCCGAGTAAGATCTCTTGCAATTCTTTGTCTTGCTTTTGTTCTTCTGACAAAATTTGAGAACTTATTTGTTGCTTGTGTATTGCATCTATATCTGTTCTGGATAAAGTGTCTGCGACTATGTTATGGGAACCTTGTATGTGACGTATGTCGTTAGTGAATTGCGCTATGTAGTTTAGTTGGTTCGTTTGCCTGAGTGATTTTTCACTTTTGGAATTTATAGCCCTTGTTAAGGGTTTGTGATCAGTGAAAATAATGAATTTTCTCCCTTCGATAAAATATCTGAACCTTTTAACAGCTAAATATGCGGCTAAAAGTTCTCTATCGAAGGTGGAATACTTGGATTCTGCAACCGAAAGTTTTCTTGAATAAAAACTAAGTGGTTCCCATTTACCATTATTGAGTTGCTGTAGAACAGCGCCTGTCGCGACGTTTGATGCATCAACCATGATGCTAATGGGAGCGTGGTGGTTGGGATGAACCAGAAGCGTATATTTTTGTAATTCTGTCTTTAATTGGTTGAATGCAGTTTGGCATGAATTGTCCCAGAAGAAATTTTCCTTTTTAGCTTTCTTCTGATTCAATTTTAGATTATCATATAGGGGTAAGGCAATCTCTGAAGCTTTTGGAATGAATCGGTGATAAAAATTCACCATTCCAAGGAAGCGTTGTAATTTTTTGACAGATGTAGGCGTTGGAAATTCTGCGATTGCTTGAATACGGGATTTCGAAGGTGTGATACCTTGGGAATTGACTGTGTGGCCTAAAAACTCAAGTTCTGAAACGCCTAAAATACATTTAGCGGGATTAACGTTGAGACCGTTTTCATTTAATCTGGTAAATAAGGTTCTCAAGTGTATCTTGTGCTCCTCTATCGATTTACTGCCAACCAAGATGTCATCAACGTATGCAAAAACCAAATCAAGTCCTTCCAGAACTTCATTTATGAAACGTTGAAACGTTTGAGAACCATTCTTCACGCCAAAAGGCATCCGAAGAAATTCGAATAAACCGAATGGAGTTACAACCGCTGTTTTGAAAATGTCCTCGGTTGCTACCGGGATTTGATGGTAAGCACGCACGAGGTCTATTTTAGAGAATACCGTGCAACCATAAAGATTTGTTGTAAAGTCCTGAATATTTGGGAGAGGATACCTATCCAGGACTGTGGCAGCATTAAGATGTCGATAGTCTCCACATGGTCCTGTGCTGCCCTTCTTTGGGACTAGATGTAGTGGTGAGGCTACCGACGATGATGATGGACGGCAAATACCTAGTTCCATCATGCGTTGAAATTCATCTTTTGCAATTTTTAGTTTTTGAGGATCAAGACGTCTAGGGCGCGAAGATGGCAGTGGTCCATCCGTGATTATTCGATGTACTATGTTATGCTTGATTGCTTTATCAAATTAAGGAATGCTTTTTAAGGCAGGAAAGTCGTCAAGGATACTACCAAATTCATTAGGTATCGTGAGCAATTTTGGAGTGTCAACAGCACAACATCTTGATGTGCATTTTATTGTCATTAGAGTTTTTTTATCAATTAGTTTTTTGCCTTGAATATTTACCATTATATTAAATTTGTGCAAGAAATCTGCCCCTAGTATCGCGTGCTCGGTGGCGGCGATAACGAATATGTGATGGAAGGTGCGTCTTAGATTGATGTCGATAACTAAATCTTTGTAACCATATGTTTTTATTATTGCACCATTAGCAGCTGTTAGGACTATGTCTGATACATTTTTGTATTTCGGGAAATACTTTTTGGGGATTATCGAGATTTCAGCCCCAGTATCAATTAAAAATCTGATATTATTTTTATTATCTTTGATGAAGAGGCGGCGTGATAAAAGATTGGTCCTCGTTGCCGCAGGCGAGGATTCTTCAATCAGTTTTTTGATTGATTCCGGTGAATTTGCTTACTACATGGCTGCTGGCATTTTTGGGCTTTTTCGCCATATTGCTTGTGATACCAGCACATTTGTTGTTTGGATTCTGTCATGCCATTGGAAAAACTATTGTTGCGGCTGCGACTTCTAACCCGATATCTAGAAGAACCCTTATTATACGCACGCGAACTATTAGTCGGTTTTTGAATTTCCAGCTTTCTGAGTCTATCGTTAATTTTTCTGAATTCACTTCTTAGGTCTATGTCATGCCTACCCTTAGTTACAGCTGAAACCGAAGGTTTATTTGTAGCGTCGTGTATTTGATCCGCTATTTCTAATAGCTCATTCTGGCTATGAGAACTACCGATAGAAATAATACATGCTTGAACATGCTGCGGAAGCTTATTTAACCACAACTTTTTTAATAGTGATTGATTGATTAGACTGTTACCACCCGATAATGATTCCATTTGGCGGAACAGCTCTGATGGCTTCGAATCGCCAAGTTCTACTTTGTGTAATAGCGCATCTAGCCTGCGCTCTTCGGAATCGCGACTGCGTGCTAATAGTACTGATTTTAAATTTTCGTATTTGTTTTGAGCAGGTGGATTCAGCAAAATATCCGCAACTAATTCCATAGATTCTGGAGTCAGGGCAGAAACTAAGTAATCGTATCTGGTGTTTGACTGTGTAATGTTTTTTAGTCGAAATTGGGTTTCGACTTGAATAAACCATAAATCGGGTCTGTTATTCCAAAATGGGGGAATTTTTAGCGAAACAAGAGAGGCAGAAAACAAGGCTTCCGATGCATCCTGGTTATTGCTGGAAGAGCTGAAGAACTACCATTGTTCGAGATTGTAGGTGTTTCGCGGACGGGCGGAATATTGTTTTTTTGACTTTCATTATCATGAGAGGTAGGATTGAGCATTGTTGATTGTTTTCAGTTAAACGATTTCTTAACGCGAAAGGAAAAAAAACTACTTTTCGTTTGCGGATAATGCTATCTATTTATTTATTTCCTGACGGTTTAGTTATATATTGTGAAGGGAAAGGAAATTCAGATGAAGGAAAGCAACTCTAATAGTTCCGTGCTTTGATAGCGATTTACACGACAGAATTATCTTCTGTATTATATATAATTCCACGACAGTAATGTAATTTTATTTCTTTGTTTATTTATATTTACTTCGTGCTAGTTACGTTAGATTCCCAAATTTTTCATTAGTTCATAGTAATGTTCTATCGAAACAAGATTAAGCGGAATATAGATCTTATAATTAAAGTGCAATGTTAATACGAGAAAATATATTTTATTTAGCATGCATAATTCACTGTTTATTTATTCTACGCAAGGGATGCATTATATTTAATGATGTACTTCAATATTTTGTGGATTATATTAAATCAGATGTACTTACCGACAC
>QYTT01091719.1:11753-24128 GCA_006980735.1 Dasypogon diadema | reverse complement strand
AATAATTGTGCGGTTTTAAGAAATCTCAAGTTGCGATTTAGTGAGCGAGTTTAGCTGGAGTAAATTGTACCAGCTCATCAATTCACCAACGACAGTGTTTATTGTAAAAGTTGCAGATTCCTATTTTTACGACCGCGATTTTCTATATGTTTTAATAAAATATTCTTTACATACTTTCACTGTTGTTGAGGTACTTCGCTTATTCAATGCGCTTATTTCCACAGTGATTTCCGTCGCAAGAATCCGAATTTCCAAGAAGACTTCTCATGAGCAGCGTGCTGCTCATCCAGTCGATATCGGGACCCTCACGATAGTAGACAAGGACAAGCAAGAATTCATTAACTTCTCATGACATTATTACTGACCATATCACCGAACTGGAATTTGATTACAGTTCAGGTGCTGATGGGATACTTCCAACAGAAATTAAATCAAGTTCTGACGCTTTACTTTTCTTTCAAGCATACTCTTCTCTCAGTGGTGGTAAAACCCTTCCCATATACCTATTCATAAGAAAGTCAAAAGAATGAAATTTCAAATTACAAACCAGCGATGCACATACTGCGGTCCGCGGGTCTTGGTGTTAGCAAGTCTGTGCATTCCTGTTATAAGCCGATAACTTATTAGAATTTACCTCTAAGACGATCACTGGTTTTGGTCAGAATTTACTAACTGACTATATTTGTGCATATTTCAATTGAGTTTTCGGTACACTATCACATCCGGTTATTAGGTTTCAACTATGAAAACTTTCATTTCCATCTTTATTTTTTTAAAGTGGATTTTTTCCTACTTATTTAAGAGATCTCAATGGCTCAAACTGATCAATTTAATTTCTACGGAAAACATGAACCATTAATCGCGTGTAATCAATAGTTATTATAATATTGTTCATTGGAAGAAACCAACTTAAACGCCTCTAAGGATATGCTAAAGACGTGGTTTTGTTCTACCATCTAATTATCCTAGGTGTAATTATCCTAATTCACTAACCCTTCCAAACTGCAGCCTAAATACTAACCTGTAAGAGGAACTGATTAAGAGAGTCCTGTTCCTGGAAGGAAATTCCAAGGATCATTTTCAAGGTTGGAAATCCAGTCGGCAGTTGCTTTTCGATGAGCAAACAGACCAAAGCTCTAGAGAGACACAGTCACAAAGGTGCATAAGATCTTACAAAATTCGTCACAACCGGTGATGATGATATTCTTAACTGAAATTTGCGGTTTGAAAAATCTCTAACTCGAGAAGAGATTTCAATAAAACATGAGCACGTGCAGAATTAGTAGTTTTTTAATTTCAATTTTGGGACGATATTCATACTTGTGAGCTCTTGAAATAACAATTTGCAGGCATACGGCATAGATATTTTCGAGACATTTCTAGATGATTTGCAATTATGGCACCATGAAGAATATGCTAATCTACCGCATGTGTTGCAAACATCTACATCAAAAGCATCGGAAGATATCATTAGTCTTTCCATAATCAGCATACTGTAAATATATATATATATATATATATGATTTACCAAATAGATAAATCAAATTTTTGTACTAACCTCGCACCATATGATATAAGGCAATCCCGCTCCATTTCACCCAATCGAAGCCCTCCTTCTCTGCTACGACCCTGTGTTGGTTGCCTTGTTAAAACTGCTTTTGGACCTCGAGCCCGTGCATGCATTTTGTCTTGAACCATGTGTTTCAGTTTCTGATAGTACACCTTAAGTCATTTAGAATAATTTTAAAATAGTAATAATAATTAAACAAACAAACAAATTACCGGCCCAGAATATATATATGCTTCTAAGGGTTCGCCAGTTATCCCAGAGTAAAATATGTCCTTTCCCATATAGTTCAAACCATGCTTAAATAGTTCATCTTGTAAGTCTTTACATTTAGACCCTCCGAAGGCAGTTCCTATTCATTAACGTACATATGAAGGTATATAAAAAATGACATCTGTTATGTAGAACCATCACTTTTTTAAGAATAAGCCTTATGAATATTTAGGTGAATTTTCAGCAATGTTAAATATCCATAAAATCTCAACAGAAAACTTTGACACAGCTTTTATTATTATTCATAACGATCAGGATCTTTAAAGAATGATAGAGACGACACAACAAGAAATGTGTTCAATGAGAAACAATAGTGCTATTTCTCATTGTATACAAGTTTAATATACATACCGTAGTGAAATTTTCCTTCTAAAAGTCCTGCTTTACCTCCCAATAACTCCAAGGTCTTCCCAACAGTCATTCGAGATGGGAATCCATGTGGATTCATTACCATATCTGGACAAATGCCGTAGTCATTAAATGGAAGGTCTTCCTGGTCTACTATTAAACCTAGAAATAAGTATCGGGATTCTAATTAGATTTAATGTGTAGAGGTTAGATTTTGAAAATTTGTTTTCAAATTAATTACTCCTTAATATCGTAGAGTTCGTGATCGCTCGGGAGGTATAGGTATGCGGTAGAAAAATGAGAAGTCTTACGCGTTCTGGGACTATGCAAGGTGTGAGGGGGAGGACCAAGAACAAGTGAAAGTTCAAGCATCAGTCGAAATACATACAGTTTTCTAATGTCACCGGTTGAAGTAATCACAAAATTAAATGTCAAAATTAAAGAAATGACAAAATTAAACCTTGAGGATCTTTCCTCTTTCCTGCGGATGGGAAGGAATATTGTGTTTAATATTCAGTATCGGCCCATACTGAATCCAACTTTATTCAGCCTTGTCATTATCATATCATTGGCATATGTCGTTATTCGGATTTCTAGACTCTGTATATGCGGATCAAATATCAAAAACAATATAAGCGTTATGAGAAAATATATTGCTTAAAAATTAAACGCGGAAACACATCAGCGATTGCAGGCGTTAGAAAATCAAATAAACCGGTTAATGAACCGGATCAACAACAATAAGGAAAGATATCAGTGGAATATTCAACACTTATTCACACTACTAGCTATTCAGATGACTTTAATTATGTTCAGAGGATGTAAGCATCGATAACTGATAACATAACCGACGCCCATAACGGGAAAAGAAAAGGGAAATCATTACCCTCTGAAACAGAACTATCTTCTATCTTCCGCTACCAGCGGACTAAGCCAATATTTCACGATTGTATAGGCTAGTGGTAGCAGAAGGTAGAGTGGTCAACGATTATCTGATTTTTCAATTAATGTTGCCATTAGTAAACTTGGAGGATTTAATATTTGTTCAGAATAATACTGATTCCAGTTATTATCAATGGCACGTTCTTGACAGTCGTCATCTGCACTTTCGTCGCTATCTTAATCGCGATCAATACTGCCCGATGTCATGACAAGAGCTACTGTTCTGTAAAAGGAACAGTAGATTGTAAGAGAGCTATGAGAGATAAGGAATTGGCTTTCCGGGCTTACCAGGCGAACAAGTGTCTGGAAACAAGGCAGATCTATATTGAATTTTGCAACAGGGGCAATGCCATCATAAGCAAAATCAAGTTCCAATTCGACCAGGACAACCGAAAAATGGTATTTGCATATCTTAAAAGCAGCAAGAGTAAGTCTGTCAAAAACAATTTCACATCTTCCTCAGTACCACGTCTCATTTATAGTGGGAATGTTTATACATACTCTTTGGAAAAGGAGAATGTATTAGCTGCTAATCTTGCCGCTAGTTAGCATTTTCCACCTAGTGCACAAATTCTATCACCTTCAACTTCCCAGTGCAACCCCCAACAAGGTCATCTCATTTCGTAAGGTTTATAAAGTACTTGCGAACCCCGACGTGTATAGAGTCATCGGACCTGATGGTGTTCATATTCAAAAGGTATTTTTCCATTATCATGGAAATTGTCCCATGTTTAGCCTATTTCCAAAAAGAGAGAGGCTTGCGATCCCTCTAACTATAGACCAATAATAATTCTTCGATTTTGTCTAAGGTCTTTGGCACTCTTATTAACGCCATCAATCGCGCCTTGAGACGAACAAATTAATTCACGATCATCAGAATGGATTTTGAGTTGGGCGCTCGGTTGGTGACTTGCTGACATCCTTACTAAGCACTGGCCACATTGCCTACATTTGGCAAATCGGTAATAGTTGCGTTTAACACCTTAAGGCCTTCGACAGAGTTTTTGCATTCTGGCCATTCAGGCAAACTTTCAGCATTTGATCTCGACCCTTCTTTTCTTACTTAGATTGGAAACTTCCTTTCTGACCGTTCTTCCCATCCGTCGGACGGTGTTATCTCTAATGCTTATAATATCAACCCGTGCCGCAGAGGTCTATATTGCCCACTACTCTTTTTCAACTCTTCATTAATGATCTCCGATCTTCTACTTCCAATACAATTCACAGTTTTGCAGATGACAGTACCCTTGATTTCGCATACTCGTTTGAATCAGTTGCTGACTCTGGTGGAAATGCCACTGAAAGTTCTCCAGGACTAACTATGTTAAGCATGAGCCTATTAACCGCATGTGTATTGGGCATTGGGCATTGGGACTTGAATGTGCCCAAGGATGTACTTATGTACCGTCTTCATATGGTTTTGTGACCCTTTGATTAGTATTAACATTTGTACTTTTTGTTAAAGTATTGCCTAAGCTCAAGGGATAACCCTATGATGCACACAGCATAGATATTTATTACTATAATTACCTGTCACTCCTTTTTGACCATGTCGTGAACTAAATTTGTCTCCAATTTCAGGCCTCCGTGTCTGCCTTAATAAAATCTTTATAAGAAAATCCTCTTCGGCATTGGCAGACACCATTACTTTTTCTATATAACTAGGTTCGGGGCCCTTATAAGTAATTGGGACCTAGAAAATTACTCACAAAGTAAAATTTATGTTATAAATATCACATATTTGATAAACTAACCTCTCTATATGGTATTGTGCTTGGCCCCGCCTCCTTCTGCTCAATAGGATTAATAGATGTTACAGCAGGCATTTCTTTATTAATCAGAACCTTAAATATATTGTCATATATTCAAAATTAATTATTTTATGACGGGTTATTATATCATACTTGCTTATTTGAAACCATTTCACCCGGCGAAACTATGCCATCTGTATCTAGTGCTTCGTGTTTTGTTAACACTTTATTTGTGGTAGCATCCTTTGCTGGTCCCATAATTCTGTCATATGTTTGATTCGCATATCTTTTAACAGTACATTTTGAATTTTTGTACACCAAACATCGACCGTAACCTAAAATATATATATATATATAAAGAATTGTTACTGTTATAGTCAAATTATACCTCTGTCAATAGAAGCTTTATTTAAAATCAAGGCGTCCTCAATATCATAACCAGAATAACTCATAACTGCTACAGTAGCATTTTGTCCAGCCGGAAGTTTATCAAAATTAGTTAACTCTATTGTTTTGGACTTTACCATCGGTACCTAAATTAAAGTTTATGGAAGATAAGTAAAATTATTCAGTCAGTGTAGTAATCTATATACAGTGAGAGCAATTTATGTAACCGCATAAATAAATACTATTTGTTCAAATGTTTCAATAAATAATAATATTAAGATTAATATAAATTGAAAAATTTGAAATCAAATACGAACCGCACTAATTTAATTTTCCATAAAAACTACTTTTGGGCAACAGAAACTGCGTTCTTTTGGCAGCAGAGTACAGAGTTGTCATACATTAACCGTGTTAAATTAACTCGGTTATTTAATCGAGTTAAAAAGCTTACTGGATTATTTAAGTCTTCTACGAGAAAATAGATGGCGTTTGTTGAAAGTTTTTGTGTTGAAAAGTTGACCTTGCTCATCATAGCAATTAAAATATACACTAATGTGGGCAAAACTGACATTAAGATAAATTTCAAGTTAATAACGGTCTTTATTTATCTCGGGTTTGCTTAAAAAGAGGAAAAGATAAGAAGAAGAATTATCCATATACTCCATGGATTCCAACCGTTCTTTTTAGCTTTCATAACTCTGTTGCCCAAAAGAACACAGCTAGAGTTATGAAAGCTCGAAAAAACGGTTGGAATCCATGGAGTACATAGCTAATTCTTCTTCTTCTCTTTTCGTCTTTTTAAGCAAACCGGCGATAAGTAAAGACCGTTATTAACTTTAAATTTGTCTTAATGTCAGTTTTGCCCACATTAGTTTATATTTTAATTGCCATGATGAGCAAAATCAACTTTTAAACACAAAAACTTTCAATAAGCGCTATCTATTTTCCCGTAGAAGACTTAAATAATCCAGTAAGCTTTTTAACTCGGTTAATAACAGAGTTAATTTAACCCAATTAATGTATGACAACTCTGTAATCTGCTGCCAAAAGAACGCAGCTAATGTATGACAACTCATTATTATTCGAAAAAACAGCTCCTAACTTAGGGTTTATCTCGCAAAAATATCGAAAATGTTATCCGTCGTCTTTGCGCTCCCCGTCACCCGATAAATGCATATAAGAAAAATTGACAATGACAAGTCTCCTAATTGGGGATAAAGGTTTTAAATGAAAAAAGGGGTAATAGAAAATTGCGCCGAAGTACATGAAGTTATAAAGCATGAGGACAACGGTTTCTGATCAACAAGCCGGAATAACGGAGAACCCTAAATGACAAGATAATTGGACCAATGGAACAGCAGATAACTGTTTCTAGAAATAAAAATTTCTAGCGAGGCCTAACACATGGCCGATTATAAATTTAATTTAATACGTGAGTATGAGTGAAATGGTCTTAAGAAACCTTTAATCAATTAAAGGAAAGAGAGGCATAATGCTTTAGTGTTTCTAAATGCGCAGAATGGCAACACGAATTTCAGAAAACTGCTAATACATATCTCGAAAACTATGACATTTTTGATGGGTTAAAATTGATTACTCTAGTAAGTCATGAGTCGGTTCATTAGCTACTTCAGGGTTATCGTTGGTTTTAGGGACACCCTATATATATATACAGTGACAATCCACCACTTGTGTGCTTGCAGCTCTCTTGAGGTCCTCTACTCACCCCATAAGTACATAATAAAGCAGACCTGCAAATGCAGGAATTAAGATCGGGTCCACCCGATAAGTTAAACTGTGTACAATGAGGAATGCATATGAGAACTCTGCTTTCAATTAAAAGAGTTGCCAGGTATCATACAGGTTCATTGAACACTAACTCTTTCCTTAATGAAAATTTACTGCTGTCGTGCTTGTTTCAGTGTCTAAATACTTTGATCAAATTTCACTTCTACAATGTAATTCCAATTAGCAATTAGGTTCTCGATCTATTAATTAGAATTTTTATTAGGAAAAGATTCACCAACCAATTTGAATTTTTGAAATCATTTACAATTTTCGTAGGCCATTAATCACTAAATTGGTCGGGTCACTTCTCAGTAGATAAACGGGTGAAGTATATAACGGAAATTTGTATAAAGTGTCTGGTTAGCTCCTGTGTACTGGTTTTCAGTTAGTAGCCGGTTCAATCACAGGGTGAAAATAGAGCGCTAATTACTCACACGATACTCAAGTCATTTTATGCCATCATAAGCTATTTATGATACATATACTATATTTAATACTAGAATTACGGAACCGCTTAAAAGAGCGAGAGAGAAATAATAAGCTAAATAATGCAATTGGAATTGAGGTTATCCGTTAAAATAACGGGTTTGGTAGTTCTAGTGTTAACCGTTTGCCAAATTTACGCAATTTAAGGGATGTTGAGGTCGAATTAAGTGAAACAATTTGATACCAATCTGATATATGGAATTGAATGTAATTTAGAGAGCAGTTCAAAAAATTAAAAATTGAATTAGGTAAGAATTACTAAATTTGTGGAGTCAAATTGCTGGGCCCTTAAATTCCATGAATATCTACAATGAATCTTGAGTGGATTTTGATACTAATAAAAGAGAAAATTAAAGGTTGACCGCACATCTAGCAAAGTAATGAATAATCGGCTGATACAAAATCTATTAAGTTTTACCATTACTGATTAATCTGTTGTCAGCAGAAGAAAACTGGGGAATTTGTAGGAATTAGTGAGATTTGAACTTAAAAAGCATGAACTAACGCATGCCGCGTTATTTTTTTGAGTCATCGACAATCTTGCATAAGTATATACATGTATAAAAATATTTGCAATACTTATATTAATAGGATAGTAATAATAAGTGAGGAATTCAAAAAATGTCTGCACACTTACTTGGGGATAAACAATATTGTACATCAATGAATCAATGCGATTTTTTTGGTTATATCCAATAACTCCCATAGCTTGCTTACCCATTGCGCATTGGTAAGTATTTCTGGGACTTTGATTGTGATGCGGATATGGAACTAAACCTGTTTAAAATATAATTAGTGTGCAAGATCCGTTTGGTTACAATCAAAAATATACCCGCGCATACTCCAAGCAAAGTAAAAGGTTCTATTTCTAAATGAGTTGTGCTTTCTGGGGTAATTTCATTTTCGTTCCATGCTATGAAAGAGTCATTTTCTTCATTAACGTCAAGATATTCTACCAAACCTGTAAATTTCACTGAAATATATAAACTCCTTGAAATTTCCTAATTAAATACCATCGTGCAAAAAGTCTTCAAATTTCTTAATTCCATAATTAAGTTCATCAATATGTCTTTGTTCTACAGCTGGTTGACCTTTGTTAACAATTATGTAAGGTCTGCATAAACGACCTCCATCTGTGTGTATATAAACACATCTCTGAGAATGGGAAGTATGCACGGAAACAAATGCTCCTATTAATCCTTTTCGTCGCATCATCCGCAACACCTTAAAACATTTTGTAAGAAAACCTCAAATTGGTATTTGGAAGCTCACCTGCACTAAACGCTGCGGTCCGATTGTAACCCCTAAAATGTTTCCATTTATAAACACTAAAAACACTTTTGAGTTGTTGATTGCATCTCCTCCTACAAAACGGATATCTTCTACGCCTGAATTAAAAGCCAATCGAATTACTGGAGCTTCGTCCACTTCCGTTGTTATGTGAGTCATTAAAGCTAAATTTTTTACTAAGCCACAAGCCTTTAATTAAAAAACGTTAATTACAGTTTCATATTCTTAATTACTTTTATACTTCTCCTTCCGGCGTATCAGATGGGCATAGCATACCCCACTGACTAGGTTGTAAAGAACGGGGTCCAGAAACTTTTCTGGTTTTTTCGAATTGAGAATTTACTCGGGTCATCATTCCTAAAGCAGATATATAGCTAAGTCTTGATAAAACTTGCGTAACTCCTGCACGTTCCATTTTAAATCGTTTAATAGTCCAGTTGCCCTAAAATATGTAAAATGAGAAATTCCGCCAAAAGTATATAACACAATTGGTTTTTAGAAATTATTTTCATCCTTGAAAATTAACCATTAAACCATTTGATCTTAATGGAAATAGTTATCTGCTTATTGTATATAAAAAATAAATGAGAAACAATTTCCATGAAGCTGAGTCAATCGTTGACTTGGTGAAGTGTTACCAAATGTAGCTAACTCCCTGGCTTAGACATCTGACGTCAGTAAGTATCATAACAATGAAGACAAAAATGAAAAATAGGCCTTAAATATTTAGATAAAATTTTTTTGGACATCTGAGGACATTGTAAATGAGCAATCAGACCAATAAGAGTTTGACCTTCAGCACATTCATAGAGGGCAAACTGTCTCTCGTTTCCATCGCAATGCAAAAATTTTCATAACTGTCTGGTAAAGTATTTAGAAGCGTTACATTAAGTAAATCCACTGGTAACCTTTTGTTAAATATGATCATTCATTGGTTGACTTTCTAATTTCTTCCTTTCCTTGTTGGCCCCTTTTGAAGAATGTATATTTTCCAGGAGTTTCCATGCTTCGGATAATGTTTTGGCTTTATTCATGTAATTCAGTTGATTTTGCCTGACACCTAAAAGGATGAGTGCCAATGCTTTTGAGTCCTTACTTTCCACCTTTTGTTTTTCTATTTTTCCACAAGCATAATTCCATAGCTCGTTATAAATTAACACACTGCCATCGACCAAGCAATAACAGAAAAACTAGTCAGCTGCTTAGGCAGACCGTGAACGCTTTTTCTCTACTTTTGGCCCAGCGATGCCTCGCCTGAGAGCTGTAGACTGTGAGGTATTTATTGCTCGCAGTACAGAGTGAGGAAGACGGAAGGTCTCGATGGGCAAAAATTCGTGAAAAAGGGTTCACTGTTTGCCTTAGGAGCTGAACAGTCTTTCTGTTATTATTTGGTCGATGACACTACTCATTTGTAACTTCCACGTGTCGTAATTATTATCACTTTGTTCTTGCAATACTTTGAAGAAGTGGTAGCCTGAAGAAGCTTTATTCGCCTTACAATGCCACGAAGAAATTTTTAACTTTGTTGTAATCTGTTCCCAGTCAAAGATTTATAAAAAATCTCACAGTAAAATGTCTAATCGCGCGCAGAGTTTTAAACTCCCCAGCCAAGTTGATCAGCGCTCTGTGATTATCTAAAAATTGTTTATTCATGTGGACATTTTTAAGTGCTTTACTAAATAAATAGAGATAGACAGATAGACATTATGAAACAAAAACTTTATGAACAACAGCCTGCATTAGTCCATCCTCATCGTAATGCAAAACAGTACTCGTTACAAATTACTGTACAGAACTTTCAGTTAGGATACGAAATTTTCCCTCATCCTTCCTATTTTTAAGCACCTCTCCAACGGATTTTCACCTTTTCAGAAGTTTGAAATCATTCCAGTGTCAGAAAATATTCAGAGATGGAACCTCTCTAATTAAGGCCTTTGAAGAGTTTATCGCTTCTAAAAACCAAGACTTCTTTGAAAAGGATAATCTTTCATTAGTTCTCCGATGGGAAAATATCATGGATGCAAATAGTGCCTGTTTTGATTGAAGAGAATAATTTTCAAAAATATCTAACATAAAGCTTTCATATAAAAATTCGACATATTATAAGATACAACCAAGATATTGTTAGTTTTATAGGTATGTAGTAGTGAACTCTACCGAACCCTTGGCTGAACTCGGGGTTCGAAAATTGCTATAAAAGGTTAACTCAGGTTAACCCAAAATTGTCAAATAAAACAACTTTTTAGAGGAACTGCTAGCATGCGTCAAAGAAACTGCAGTAAAGTGAACCCTGAGAGTGCAAATGAAATTCAACATAAGCTCTACTTCAGTGCACCGTTACCCCCACAACCTAGCAAATTAACGCTACACAAGTAAAGGAGCAGACCTATTGATACAAAGCGCTGTTAAAAAATCGATTGACCATATCAAAATAACACGAAAACTGAAAGAAGTTCGTTAGCACTAAACTAGCAAACGCTGTAACAAATTTTAATACTTTTAAATGTAGATTTTTATTTAAATGCAGATAACAGCTTTCCCAGGAAATTTTTGAACAACCCTTAATTAAGAATTTTGTTCAAAATATTCAAAACTTGCATATCTTACCGAAGAAATTGCTGACTCTAACCCTGTAGTTATCACAGCAGCTCTCATATGTTTAACCACATCAAATTGTGCTGCTTTTACTTTAGGAATATTTTTGTCTGCAACGGCTTTCAACTCCCAATTAAGTCTTTTGAAACAATCTTCGAACATTAATGACAACAAAGATCCAGCTAACTCCAATCGCTTGTTTCCATAATAATCTCGATCGTCAAAAGCATTGTTGTTTACCTCTGCAGTCATTACTCTTCGAACCTAAAAAACGTGTATTGCTTATTATACATATATATATTAGTCTACATATATGTTTGTAGTACCATTAAAGCTACGTATATTGATTTTATTTGGAAATTAAATTCCTCAACAGGAACATGAGCAAGAATTGTTGTTGCTAATAAATCCCTTGCCTCATCCGCAGGGGATTTAAACTTAGAAGAAAATGTTGGGAACCTAGAAATATATTTTTTATAATATTCACATAATAATTTTAATATTTTACGTAATGATGCAATGAATATTTACTCCTATACATATATATCTTCGTAACATTTTAAATAATGGTACAATGAACATATACCTATTTTTCCAATAACAAACCCGTAGAAACAAAGATTTGCTATTACCACGATCACAGAAGCCACCAAGCGAAATCTTTGCTTTTAATTTCTTTCCATGTCAGAGAATTTGGTCATTCCATTGATAAGAATTGTGTTTATGAATGTACTATGTAAAAGTTTAGGGGTTAATAAGAAAAACCCATACAGACTAAACTTTTATCTTTTGTTGATTTAATTTTATTTGTTTTTTATTTATTAACAGTTTTTAATCTTCCTTCTATTTTTATTTTTCTTAGGAGACTTGATTTTTATTCTTTATCAATTTTTCTTTTTAGATTTATTTTAAAACAAAATTATAATTATTTATTCTAATTATATTTAT
>QYTT01091717.1:41527-65981 GCA_006980735.1 Dasypogon diadema | reverse complement strand
GAGGGAAGTTTGAGCAGTCTTTTCCAGTAAGTGTATCTAGTAAATAAAGTTCAATAAGCGGAACTGAGTCGGAGAGAAATTATAAAGTGTATCTAAAGTGTAACTAAAGTTCAAAAAGGTGAAATTGACTGTTTTGTTAATAAGAGCAAATAAAGGGTTTAACACGGAATTCGGTGGTTTCATCCGATAATTGGCCTTCTCCATTACTTCCACGACATAACAAGGGTATTAATTATAATAGCCGTGTTCTTTTGGGCAACAGAGTTATGAAAGCTGAAAAGAACGGTTGGAATCCATGGAGTATATAGCTAATACTTCTTCTTCTCTTTTCCTCTTTTTAAGCAAACCCGAGATAAGTAAAGATCGTTATTAGCTTTAAATATATCTTAATGTCAGTTTCGCTCACATTAGTTTATATTTTAATTGCTATGATGAACAAAATCAACTTTTAAACACAAAAACTTTTATTAAGCGCCATCTATTTTCCCATAGAAGACTTAAATAATCCAGTAAGCTTTTTAACTCGGTTAAATAATCGAGTTAATTTAACCCAGTTAATGTATGACAACTCTGTACTCTGCTGCCAAAAGAACGCAGCTACAATCTTTGAGAACAGCAACCGTGTAGTTAGTCAGTTGCGAATTAGAATTCTAGTTATTCTTAGATTTTTATTGTAATAGCGATTGTACATAGTTGTTTATAAGTGAACTACTCTGGCTTGCTGAAATACTCGAATAAAAATACAAATGTCAAATATGTCAGTTGGAAATTTAGATCTTCTCTAGTGCGTAACCAAGGCGTGCTTCGTGATAATCCTTATGGGATCATACAAACTCTTGTGGAGTGTTCTATCCAGAAGCGACGCTCTATGAGCAATCATAAATTTAAACCATTGAAGTACTAGAAACTGGAAGAGCGATACTAGCTGTGTTCTTTTGGGCAACAGAGTTATGAAAGCTAAAAAGAATGGTTGGAATCCATGGAGTACATGGATAATTCTTCTTCTTATCTTTTCCTCTTTTTAAGCAAACCCGAGATAAGTAAAGACCGTTATTCACTTGAAATTTACCTTAATGTTAGTTTTGCCCACATTAGTGCATATTTTAATTGCTATGATGAGCAAAATCAACTGTTAAACACAAAAACTTTCAGTAAGCGACATCTGTTTTCCCATAGAATACTTAAATAATCCAGTAAGCTTATTAACTCGGTTAAATAACCGAGTTAATTTAACCCAATTAATGTATGACAACTCTGTACTCTGCTGCCAAAAGAACGCAGCTACTATTTGCTTTACTCTGTCTGCAAAGGTATTGCAACAAAAAGCAGTGGCAGAGTGTGTTTCCATTTTCACATCTCTCCCACTCTCCCACTAAAATTGAAGACGACCCACAATACTGTGTTTCGTTACTAAAGGCATTTTACTCACCTGTGAAAAGAACTTCCTTTTTTCTTAGAATTCCACGGAGTGTTTGAGCACTTTATTACACTATGCTTCATTTCTAAATAGTCTTTAATCAATAAACAAAAATATCTGCACAAATTAATCGATTAAAGCTACATTGAATAATTTTTAATAATGACAATTAGAAATATGCTGGTACATGCCTACTTTTTGCTCTAGGACCTTGTCGAAAAAAGGCCTCAAGCCAACATAGGAAGTTTGTATTAGCACACCGCTTCCTTATAAATCTATTACTCCAATGATTTAAACTAAAAACTCAAAACTAAGACCTAAATCTCATAACCTAAAAGTGAATTTGTTCAATGACCTATTCTGGAGTGCTCTGGAGTACTCCAATATGTGTGATGACTACTTGGAACTATTCGGAATTGACAGTTCTGTTAGCGGTGACTGAAAATGCAGCAAATATGTAAAACAACTTTAGAGGAACTGCTAGAAAGTGTCAAAGAAACTGCAATAAAGTGAACCCTGAAAGTGCAAATAAAATTCAACATAAATAGTTCCGAACTGGTTTCAAGTTAAAGTTGGGGTAGGTAAAGAGAACTGTCAAAGTTTATTCAAATTCAGTATATAATTTATAAATTAACATTACATCTTTGTAGGTTTTGCCTTTTATTAATAAAATCATTTTACTAAATATTAGAAAATTTTTAAAAATCAAAGTGGCAGCTTTCACAAATTGCCCTGTTCGCTGAAATTTTAAATAACTAGAGTGCTCCAAGTTTTTTGACAGTTCTAAACAATTGAGAACTGTTCCGAACTATAGTTCATCGAACAAACCTAGTGAAAAAACATCAGAGGACCACGGGCCTCTCTAATAAGTGAAAAACTCTACGAAGGACATAAAAGAACTCACTTTTAAAGGACAAACGGGTGATTCTCATAAGTGGCAGATACAAGTTTAAAAACTCTACAAAACAAATTTGGAAGAAATTTTAATTTGATTATATCTAGTGGTACAACGGGGATACTGCCCTCTCTTACAGGACCTCTGGCTTATATTGTAAACACCGGGCGATTCAAGCGGCGGCAAGTCTTCACAAGCCTACGGGTAGTCGGAAGCTGCCTCATAATAAAAAAAACCTTCCGATTGTATTTTTCGATTTTTAATAAAATAACGGTTGCAAATTTCTATTCATGAGTGAAATATATCATGAACATCAATATATGTATGTAATCGAAAAAATAATGAAATACATCAGGGCTAATTCAATTAGACTAAGGCTAATTCATTAAGACTGAGTTTATTCAAAATCACATGGACACATAATACATGTCGATAAACGACACTTATTTACCACAATTAGCATAAAAGCTTTCGTGAGAGAATTACGTGTTAAAATCCATTTGTTCTGAGAAAGCTTTTAAATGGGTGTCATCGTGGACCCCTACGGCATTCAACGTGTTAAATAGCATTATTTTCCTGTGCAAATTAATAGTTATCTTGCCTTTTATTTCTTCAATTATACAATGCAATTACTAATTTGGGAAAGATTTATTTTGGAGATATTTCAAAATAATAAATTAAGTTCATTAAAGATACGGCTCATTTCGTTCAATCACATTTTATTTAATTCTTTAATAATTTCCACTCCCTTGATTATGTTCTAATATATTAATGATACCGATAAGTGATGTTTTTTCTGTTAAGGTATAAATTCAGTTAAAAAACGTAAAATATAGAATCAGCCTTAGGCTGATTACTTGATACCCTATATGATATAAATACAGTGTATCTCATAAAACTCTTCTGTACAAAATTTTAGAGTGATAAGTTGCTTCCTTTTCGAATTATATCCAATAATCTGGAAATTCAATATGATGGTCCGACCAAGGAGTAGGGAGATGTGGCCTATTTTCATTTTTTCAATCTGGAGTCTCATTAAACACATCTATACAAAATTTTAGAGTGATAGGTTGCTTCCCCTTCGAATTATGTCAAATAATCCAAAAATCCTATATGGCGGCCCGACCAAGGAGAGGGGGAATTTGAGCTATTTTCATTTCATTGGTTAAGTGTCTCATAAAACTGCTCCTTACTAAATTTGAGAGCTATACGTTGTTCCCTATTTGAATTATACCAAATAAACCAAAAATACAATATGGCGGCCTATTGAAGGAGTGGGGGGGGGGATTCGGCCCATTTTCGAACTTAGACCTACAAATTTCCTGACAGTAATATATACCAAATTTCAGCCTTCTAGCTCAATTCGTTTTCGAGTTATCGTGCATACAGACGAATGGACAGACGGACATGCTTAAATCGATTTGTTTTCACATTCTGAGTATATGTATATAATTCATTCTGTTATAGCATTATTGGTTCTATGCGTTTCAAAATTGGATCAAAATTAATATACCCTATGCATCATATAGGGTATAAAAAGTGGCCCTTAATCTATTATATGGTCACCATAGTTTTCTATGGCTTCTCCCATTTGTTTATCAGCTTTTCTATTCCAGCTTTAAAAACTCATTTCGTTAAAAAACTGCCATTAGAACTGCTCTACACTCTTCAAAACTTGCACTAAGACTAAAGACAAAGCGAATCTACTATGTGCTTTTATAGCAAGAGATTTATAGGTTGTTTACCCCCTCCCCTCCAACCTTTAGTTCATGCATTCGGAAAAATCGCATTATTTATGGGATGATCCAATACAATCCCATTAAAGATGACGAGACAGGAGTTTTTTTTTAATAATAGTTTGTCAGTGGTATTCAGAATCAGATATATTCACGCTGTGATATAGAAAGCAAAAGTTAACTGCGTGCCTATGAAGTTTGAACCTGATTCAGGGGTAAGAAAATAGAATTATTCAGATCAGTAAATGGCACATAATTTCGAATATAAAAGGCTATCCCTGTTTGCAACGAAAAGAGAACAATAAGTTATAATCGAACATCTTAAACTGTTTAGCATCAAGATCAGAAATCACCTTGGTGTCACCATATTTTTCTGAACTCGTACATATAGAAACGAATAAACTCTACTAGTAGAGCTGAAGATAGTGAATTTGTTTGATGTAGTCGAATAGAAATTTTCTGAAGTACAATTACAAAAACGAGCTATAGATGGTGACTATTCTGAGGAACATTTTTTCAATTTTAAAATTTGATATAGCATTTTCAGATTAAATGCGTGCGGAACGACCAAAAGGAGAGTTCTAAGCATGGAGCGAGGAACTCTCCGTTGGTTAGTTTCATTGACTACTGGACACGGTTGTTTCGGACATCATCTCAAAAGGATGGGGATCCTGGAGGATGATACGTGCAACCTGTGTCTAGAGGATACCGAGACGGCGGAGCACATTCTGTGCGAATGTCCGGCCTTTTCGAGCAGGAGGTTGGCTGTTGCCGGCAGCCCTATGGTTGGCGTGGAGCAGCTAACCTATAAGCAAATGCTCAATATGACAAGGGGCGTCAAGGTCAGGGATCTGCCAAGGAATCTCCCGGCAGGAACTGGCTGAGACGGCTCTTGGCAGAGGGACGAAAAGGGACCCATTTGACGAGGTCTGGTTCGGGAACCCTCGAATATCTTTAATAATAATTCAGATTAAATTGAGACAATCCCAAATTGAATTGCGCCATGTTCAAAGAATTTTAGAAATTTCTGAATCGAATTGAGGCTTGTCCCGATGGAATTGGGATTTGTCCCAATAGAAATGAAGTTTGTTCGCAATGAATTGAGAATAAGTCCAATAGAATTGTTGGAAGATGGAATCACTTGATGGAAATAAATATTTTGAATATAATTAAAGTTTGAAGTGAAATTCACTTCAAAAAACACCTGAAAAATCGCCACATTATACAGCGCACTGACGATGATCAAATTGACTTGTTGTGACCGAAACACTTTCGTAATCCACCTAGAAAGTAATTCCCTATTCATGTGGACATTTTTCAAGTGTTTTTCGGATTCAATTTCACTTCCAAATTTAATTAAATTTAAAATGTTTATAATCACCAAGTGCTTCCATCTAGTGTTCACTAATAACATCATTTTCATCAATCATTGAAATAATTTGCACTGCCACCTTCTTCTAGTTTTGGTTCGGGCCGCGCCACTTTCGAATCGAACATTTTTTTGAAGGAAATTCATCATGTTTTGCAGATCTGACCAACTCGAATAAGCGCTCTAACATTATTATCAGGAATTAATTTCACTTGAACTCTAGTCCAAGTATCATAGAAGGGGGCGGGGAATATGTGCAAATTTTGGTGGAAGAAATGTTAAAACATTGTACTCCCATTGTGTGCTTATAGTATCCAACGAATGGAATATAGTTCTAGAATTTCAGTGAAGTTATAGGAAGGAGCAGGACTTCCAAAGAATATAAATGAATAAAGAATACCATAACACTAGATTCAAATTTTCATAAACTAGTTGCATTTTTCCAACTATATTCAAATGCAGTTTATCGGATAATGAACACAATTTTACACAAATTATATTTGCGTCTAACATTTAATTGCGGTTGAATAGCACTTAATAGATGAACCCGCGTTATCTCCACCGCAGAGTATCATTTTTATCAGGTGTTGGCCTTGACTAAAGCCGTTCGGAAATCCTTTACAACAGTCATCTTGTACTGACTGAACAGAATCATCGAAACTGCCAACGGCATGTGATTATTTTCCGTCCTGTTATTTTAAAAATATTCTCTAAAGCTTGTCTGCCATTAATTTAGTATTCGTCTCATTTTATGACAAATATTAACATTTCTCTGAATTTTATCAGGTAATTATAAATGTTGATGTTATTAAAAAATAAAGTATGTATATACACTTGTTTGGAAAATTATGTACCAATAAGGAAATAACATTTAAAATGGAATCTAGTGTTAATCTAAGAAATGTAAAATTCAAAAGGAGCAAAAATGTCATGTTAGTAGTTATTCATAAATTTAATTTTATAACTGTTTGTTTTTGAATAACAAATTTGCATAAAACAGAAAATTTAGAAATAAAGACTTAAGGCATTTGACTGACGCTGGCTTTTTATTTTGGCCGTTTTGGCGTGTGCCCATTCTCGATTCGTGATTCCAGCAGTGAAGTGACGTCAGAAATTCGAGCCAACACTCGAGTTTTATTTACAATCTGTGTCCGCCAGGTAGATAGCGAGGCACACTCGATGCTATTCTAGTTTATAATAACATTCATGAAATTAAAACAGTTGCGAATTAAAAAACCGAATTATCTAAAAACAGTTTAATGTTGAATGGCTTTAAAGCAAGTAAAAAATCATAACTCTAATAGTTAAGATTACTTTGGATCAAAATCATCTGTTTAAAATTCAATTGTTAATAGCTTGTTATTACCGTTATTTAGATGCTTTAAATATTTTATTAAATATGTCAATCACATTTTATCACCAGCATTTATGTTTATTTTCTCTTTGAAAATTATAAATTTTTTTTTTAATTTATGTTCCGGAAACTCAATTCAGAAAACGATATTTAAGCAATCAGTAGAAAGTTGTAGATATCATTATTTAACAATAACAATTATTATTATTAAACACTGTTTTTATAGCATTTAAAATTTATTTTAAAATCATTCGGCGCTGAAATATTAACTTTTTCACTTTTATAGTTTCATTTTTGTTAAAAGAAACCTGATGCGTTCATAAAAAATCCGAGCGACAAAAGTATGTTTTAAAATTTTTTTAGTGTTTACATAATATTGACTTGCATGAAAATAGCTACATTTTTATTTTACATTGTTTTTTTTATGATTTTTAAAACATATACAAAAATTAGGCTCTATTTTTACTTTATTTTTTTGTTATTTCTGTACGGTGAGTATCAAAACATTTTGGTAAACATATTATATGTAGTGTTGAAAATTTTTGTTGCGATGGTTTAGTATTTCTTTGAAAATTACTTTGTTCTTTTTAAAGGCATAAAAATGTCTACCAATGAGTGCAGTTATCGAATTTGATCAAATTCACCGGATTCACATACCTATTTCTGTGGTTGCTTACAGTATTATATAACGTAGGTACATGCAGAGTAATTGATAGTAGAATTTCGTTGAAAACTAGGCTAATTCATTTATAATACACTTGCAACAGAATTGCTAATGCTATGCTTTTAAAATCATTTCTTAAATGCTTTTCGTTAACTTCTTAAGTAATACATTTTTATGTGAACAGTCAAGTAATATTTTAATAACTAAAATTCAGCAAAACACCTTTCCCTTAAATTTTATCACAGAAATAGGTTTACATTTATAATTTAATATTTTTATTTTGTTTAAAATTAGATAATCAGTGAAAAATTCTAAACCTTTCGCACAAAGCGCAAGAACACTGATGTATCACGGTTTTCCTAAATTTTTAATCAATGTGTGGACACAAAGCTTTTGATAGAATTTATGTTATTGGGTGATATATAAATATTGGGCTTAATGGGTTATTTTACGACTTTTAACATTATCTGCATCAAATCTATCTCTATTTCCTTTACAAAGTTTTTATTTTAATTTTTATTTTGTGGTCAGAAATCGTTCATGCAATACAACATGGGAATATGTTCTCATTTTTAATCGTTCATAATTCGTTTATATTTTAGCGTAGTTATTATTAAAGGTGATTGGAAACAAGTATTTATTTTAAAACTGATTAAAGTATTTTACCTGTATGAGAAAATATTTGTAATTTTATACATTTAAAGTTGTACTCGTATCGTATTCTGTCCAAATCGTTAGGAATGTTTTAGGCTATTAATAGCAATGTGTAATATTTTAAAGTCTTAAGTATGTCCTTATGGTTTTACGATGAAATGATAAGCATCCCTAAAATCATTGAATTTAAATTTTTGTTGGGAGTCCTGTTTTAAATGATAGGTTTGTTCGTGTACTTTTCTTGTAAAAACTTTTTGGAGAACGAGATGCAAAGCGTTATAAAACAAATGTCAAGTTGTGAAAGCAAGTGCATATTTTATTGACTTCGCAACTCTTCTGACGTATCAACATAATTAGATCAAGCGTTTTCCAACAAATGCATACTAGATACTGATAACAAAAATGGATCAAAATGCAATTTTTTTCTCTCAAACTTAAAATTGGTCTCTTCGTTTACTTGAAGTTTTATAAAAAATTTTGTCAGCGTATTTGTTGCCACCCATAAAGTTTTAAGATAGAAAATCTTCTGCGCTTAGATTCATGCTATAAAATGCAACTGATTGCCAATGGGCTCATACAGTGAGCTATCATCCTATCCATCGCTGACTGTGCTATGTCGTGTACCAGTGCCATTTCTCAGATACGGGGTATACAGTATCGTGCAGAGGTCATTTCCTCCTTTTATTTGAGACCATTGACAAACCGATATATTGTCTTATCTTGTACCCAGGTATATCTTAAAACGGGTATTACCCATTTAAAATCAAGAGCCCTAATCAGTAGTATCAAATAAGTTCACAAAATACGTATTTATGTCCAACAAAAACTTTTATTTGAAGTTCTAAATTATCAGCAAATCTGCTCATGCAGCAAAAATCAAAACCCTGTTTGACTTGTCATGTTTGGTCACTCTATGAGGCCAATGTCTTCGAGTGCAGATGGTGCCAGATCAGGTAAGGCCACATGAGGTCTGGCATTGTCATATTAGGAAACAATACCTTTTCGATTATATTTTGCTGGACGAAGTTCGCGTGTTTTCGCATTTTAGCGAGTTAACTGATCACAGTAGAGTGATCAGTTTACCCCGGTTCCAACAACTCCGAATGTACTGGACCACGGCAATCACATCAGCTTTTGCTGCCACAAATTGACCGCAAAAGTAGGAGGCGGACTTCCTGGCATTACTTTGAATTTTTTCGTATTACATTGTCATACACAACCCACTTCTCGTAATCAGATTTTAAAGGAACGAAACTAGTTAAAGTATGTTTTTATTATCATATGGTTAATACCTAATCTCTCCCCGATCTCCGTAGTGGTCAATAATGGTTCATTACCCACTAATGTTCTTAAGACATCGTCATCAAGCTCCTTAGGTTTTCCGGAGCGATAGTAAATAACCTTCAAGGATCGTGTTACTTGACCTGAATTTCACAAATCATCTTTGGACCCTACGCAATTCAATTTTAGATTATTTTAAGATATTGCCTAATCTCAGGAGACAAACACAGCTTAGGCGGAGCGAAAGTAAAATGTTGCAAGTGAACCGTTTCCTTACTTCAGACGGATTATACTGCTCCTACTTCACATAATGTTTTACCCAGTTACATTTTTAGTCCAAGCTAAAATAATAGATGAAATACTCCTAAAAATTTCTCCAGTTAAACATGATGCGCGGCTTTTAAAAAAATTAGGCATATTGTTTTATATAGCTTTCCTTTATATACCCTAAAATACAAATATTTGGCATGAACCCATGAACCCATGATGAACATATTTTCGAGTTTACGTGAAAGGTATGCGTGCTAAATATGCTTTCATCCGCCGTTCAAAAATGGTTTCAAATTTGAACGCTGATAGTTCGTCTATTTATATTAGAACGCTTGTCGTATAAGCACCACTGTCTACCTCAAATTGACGTTGAAATTTTGGTTTTTACGAGCCGATTTTCAATGCGTATAACTTCAAAACATTTAAAGGAGGGGAAGTGTGCTATCAGCAAAATATCGAGTACGCACAATCTTCTAAGCAATTTTTAAAGTTTATGATTTTACAAGGGAACTCGCGAACGGAGTTATTATTTTAAATTTAAAATCAATAAGCATAAATTTATTTTCATAAAAGATAATGGCTAATTAAGAAAATTATGAGACTATCTTCAAAATCTGACATAATCTTTTCTTTACTTTTTTAAACACCGCGATCGCCCATTTTTATTTGACCACGCATTCAACTATTGACGTCACCCATATAAGGGTGACATGGCGATCAACGTATTGAATAGTTATGACTTCCATCGTAGTCATTTCTAACATTAAGGTTTTGATACATCAGAGTATATTACTTTTAAATATATGCCTCTCACTTTAACACGCTTTTAAATTTATGACGTGTTTTAATACGACTTAATGTGCTTTTTAGGGTTCCGTGCGTCCGAATGAAAAATCAAATCGTTATAGGATCAGTCGTGTGTCTGTCTGTCTGTCCGTCTGTCACAGTCAATTTGCTCTGAATCTACTGGACCGATTAAGTTGAAATTTGATACACATATGAATTTCTGTGACCCAAATACGGACGTGTAACGTTAAATATATTTCACAGTTTTGTATATGAAAAGAATTTTGGAAATGTCGGTAATACCATGTTCTCATTGCACCGAAATTACGTAATTTCAGAATATTTGCCAAAATTACCTGATTTCCCATACATTGAAGTCATTTCAAAATCACCTAATTTCGAGGTAATACTGACAAAATTATGTAAATTGCCACGATTTTAGCAAAATTGACAGGACATTGACAAGTGCCGTGCTATTGACATTTGTCCCTCTTGGTATTTCAATTCAACCTAGCCGAAATTACGTAATTTTGACCATCGTGTGAACATATGATCTGATTTATATACATCCGTTTCTTTGAACTGAAGATGTTGGATACCTAGGGTGAATAAATTGGAATATACACAAATTATTAGAAGGGAATTAACGTATTCATTGAGCACAATAGGCCATCTGGTGGCCGCAGTGCATAGGCTACTTCAGACCCGCCTAGTTCTAAATCTAACGTATTCATTGTAAAATGATACCCAGTTTATAGTTCATCAATCACAATTATAGTTATACTGTACACATGAAGACCTTAAAACATTTAAACTAAAGTTGAATGCAATTAACAATCTAATAAAATGTCACAAAGATAGAATTACTTTAATACCATATAAATAGTATTGCCATGTGCCTTACGATTGCTGTTAACGAATTTGCAATTCTTTAAAATGCCAATAATCATACTGATGACTTTCATTAATACAAGTAGAAGCTTCCAAATTATTATAATTCGGATTTTAATAAGTGTGTAGATTTTAAAGCTTAGGGTTTTTTTCAAATAGTACTCGATATATAAATATAATATAGCGACTTTCTACTACTTTAGGCAAAGTAATTTACTTAGATACATGAACCGTTTTGTCACAATAAATGGACTGATTCCGAACATGGCGTACCCTTCTGGTCCAAAATATTCCTCTCTGAAATTTCCTTTTCAATTAAAAATCAAAATGACGATGATTGAAGGAAAATTTTTGACATTTTTAAGCAAAGGTAAGTAAGATACGTTAGTTTCACTGAAATAAAATATAACTGTGAGATAAAGAACTATGGGTAAAATACTTTTAATCATTGTTAAAACGCCTGCAATGAATGTGTTGTTTTTAAAAGTTTAATAAGAAATTTGTATTTTTCTTTTGTATATAAAACTTTAGCCACACAGTATTGATTACAAATGTATTAGTTTTAATTGCAATTTTTATGAAATCGTAATAAAGTTATCTTGAGAGAAGTCGCTTTGAATACATAAGAATTTTATTTTTGAAATTTCAGATTTTATTTTTTTTATTTCGTTATTTTTTAGTTCTCTAAGATCTGGTTTATTGAACAGGTATAGACCAGATATATTTTTTAACATATTTCAAAATATTTGTGTAATTTGCCAGAGAATTGATTAATCATATTATTGGAAGTAAACTGCGAACAATTCAAAGAGTTTTGTTGCTCTGAAAAAATTCTTAGGAAAGATGTCATTTAACATATGATTAATCAATACTAACGATTTCAAAAGCGTTAACTATATTTAAAACCACTAAATTTAGAGGATTTTAATGACTTATTCTAATTTTATTTTATTTTGTCTTTTTGCTTAGGCTTGCTAGCGCCTTTACCGGGAATGGTTGCGCCTGGTATGGGTGTCATGATACCGGGGCCACATATGTTGCCGATGATGCCACCAAGATTCCGGTGATCTCCTCCCCAGGGGCCATTGTGCTTGGCTCCCGTCCTAAATCTGCCGATGCCAATCATATATCCCTGATGGACATCCAAAAAGGCAACAGAAAGCAAGTGAAAAATGAGTTTTATTATTCTTTTAAAATTATTTATAAAATACATTAGAAATTCATTATTGTCGTCTAATTATAAGCTTTAACTTAAAATAATTGTCTATAAAATATTGTATAGATTTCTATAGATAATTATCGTTAATACGTTAACATTTTTATAAAACTTTCAATTCTTGGCAAGAAATAGGATCATTTTATTAACAAGTAAGACTCTCTATCTATATAGTAGATGCACCATGAACTGTTTTATGCAGTTTTTAAGATAAGACATTTTTAGCATAATGTTTTGTCAATGATTACATTAACGAAGATTTCAATAACGTTCTTGACAGGTCACTCGATCTCCTTCTTCGAAATGAATTGAGGACGTAGTATTTCACTACATTTTTGTCTCAATAGCATTAACCGGTATGTTGACTTTATACCTTTATCTTATCTTAATTTAGGTCAGTCGACTCTACAAACATTATATTGTGCTGATTTTTCATGTTTCATCCAGCATTTAATAATTTTGGCTTCTTTCTTTTATCCTTTGTGTTTTGCACAAAACGTAAGAAAAGTACTTGTAGAAAAAACTATACTCATTTGCTTACATTAACACATAAAATCCTACAAAAGGCATACTGCTCTTGCTTACTTTCGATCGTGTAAGTTAGAATACTTTATAAATATATATACATATATACTTTAACGCGCAAGTACACCAAAACTGTTGCCTCTGTCGGAAGTTAGGAAGAAAAGTCGCCTTTTTCAAAGATATTATTTTATCATCATATATTTAGCTTGCAGATATCTGATTTTTGGCGCTGATATTATGTATATATATAGAATATACTATGAAAATCTATACTGTTATATACAACTTTTGTTGGACAACATGTTACGTATATGATATCGTTTACAATGTTTACTTAATCAGATGAAACCGTTCTTTTTGCTATTTATGTACATTTAGTTTTTCGACTACTAATGTTTCAAGATTATAATTTGATCTCTAATCTACATTACATAAGTAATTATTTAAAATGAAATGAACATAATTTTACCTAATTGGATTTCAATTTTTAGTTTGAAATAATTTCAGCGTCAGAGGGCTCTTGCATTAAGAACGACAGGAAAGCTAAATATATGAAAATTGGTTCCGGTATTTTCTTAGTTGGTTGTATGTAAAGAAACTGATTTAATTTCAATTCCCATTTATAATTTTATATATAAATCAGGTAAGGTATGTACTTTAAATGACAAATACAAGAGACCTACTTAATTTTGAACTATAATTAATAATCCAAAGACTAGTAATCAGTTAAAACGATTTTTCATTGGATTTCATAAGGACTCGATTAAAGAAAAAAGGTTAGTCAATTTCTTTTTTTAATATGCCAAGAAACGAAAATCTCCTTCTTGTAAGTATCTAAAGCTATTTATAAATTAACAGAAAGTTAGGGTAATTATTTCCATTACCGATTTATATATATATATATAACTAATCATAAATTGAGAAGGTTCTTCATTTGATAAGATCTGTCATTTTAATCACTGCACGTATGGAAAAGTCAAAATAATATGCAGAATATAACAGGAAAATACATTTTATCTATTACCGTGTAGTTTAGAAGTTATATGAAACGTTAATTGATTTAAATAGACGTGTGTAGTGTGTGGTTTGTATTCCAGATAATTAAATTGAGCTGGATTTGATCAATAAAAAAATGGTGCATATCGTAACTCTTAAAAACAAATTATTTAATTAATCTATCGTATCTTTTGATAAGCATTTATTACACATCCACGGTTACAAGCAAAACTATGCTAACTCCGTTATAAATTATTTATTCATCTATTAAGCAAACGGACTAATTTCAAAAGCGTTTTTTCTAAAATCAATAATTAGGGTATATAGAGTTAGAAGAATGCAGTCGTTACTTTTGTGTAAATCGTGTATATGAAAGTAAGCATTTTTTCTCTCTCAATAGAGAGAAACTTCATGGCGAGAAACCCTTAAATGGTGTCAACATCTTATGATGATTAGAGGAAAAAGTGCTTGTTCGGAGTTGTTAATTTCTTTTACAAAATGATATAAAAGAAATAGTTAAATAACGCAGGGAATGTGTTAAAAAGAGTTTAATTAAAGTGATAGTGGTGAACTATTGGTGAAAAGTTCTGTTAAAGAAAACTTATTTAACATGAAGCGTGCCGTGATGTGCTGCCGAAATAATCGACGTTATTTGATAGGAAAATCATTTTTTCGGTGAAGTTTATTTCTTTTGTACATAGATATGTGAGAAAATCTACTCAAAAATAAAACAATTTAAGAAAATGGAATCGAAATAACGCCGGGAATTTGATTTTATTTTTCCGGTGTCATTTGTTTACATTCTCTTAAATCCAGATTTTCTCATAACACCTTAACTCCGATAAAACGTAAGGGAATCATCGCCAGGCACTAATTTCTAGTGCCGCCACTGGCACAACTACATGGAGAAACTACTTTTGCGAGTTTAGAGGATATGCTTATGATTTTTCGGCATTTACCGACTCCATTCTTTCTAACTCTATGGTAGTATACATGCTGCGAGTGTTTTTGAAAGAAAAAATAAGCCGTAAATGCCTAGTATATTATTTTGTTATGACCGAAGGAGGGCACAAAATCTCACCATCAAATTATACCAGCTTATATTAGTAACCAACAAATACATTAACTGAGCAAAAGTAACATAAAGTAAAAAGAATACTGAGCGACAAATGCTATAAACTCAAGATAAAATAAATGCTTCTTTGTGGAATGAATCCGTCCGCGAGTGCATGTCTTCATAATCTAATTGCAAGCTAAATCATGACAGATTATCTAACATTTTGCTTTACAATTCAAGATTATCGAGGGCATTATATGTAAAGAATTTGGTTATTGTTATTAGTTTTTCTGTAAAATGTTGCAATCTTGGGAAGATTTATGGTGGATTTCTTCGACTCTGGTTGTCAGCTAACAATTCATTAAGGAACTCATTCTTAAAGCTTGTCCAGGCCATGCTTCCACCACACTTTAGGTTTGGTGGTCTAAGCTTGATAGTTCTTGTAATCGAAGACACGATCCGGTTTATTTACGGGCTTTGGCACTTTGGTCTAGAAGTTCTTTCCATAATCTGTAGATTTTTTTATAATACTCTTTTTTTCTATACAATTACAAAGCATTATTCACTTTCCCGACAGTCAAATCTAAATAATATCATCCCTATCTGGGGGATTGGAAAGAGTTCCGAATTCTGTGTTTTTGTTAACGCTTTCCAACGCTCAATAAGCGGATTTCGAAACTTTTTCCATGAATAGACGACCGAAGCTACAATTGCTAAATTTACAACATTAAATTGTACAGTGTGAAAAGTGTAAGAGTGGTTGTAAAGGGTCATTAACCGTTATTAAATTTTATATAGCACTTTTGTTTTTACGTACGAATTAATGGTGCAAATTCCAATGTAAATGCTACGGCAACTTTATGTCTCTCAACGCGCCAGCCAACATATCAAGCTAAAATATTGCCATATGGTGTTAGGTATGGTTCAGAATATGAATATGCAGGGAATGGGGTGGTTTATTACGTCTAGAAACCTTATACCTTAGACACGCTATAACGAAGTTGAATAATTTCGTGGAAAGTAATTTCAGAAATATCTCGTTGGCTGGAATTTCTGTAAGAAATTCGCAAAATTCGTGTCAAAAAGTGACTAAATTCACCTTAGTTTCATTCAAAATTTCTGGATACTGAGATACTTCCAAAATTGCTTTCTACGAAATTTCGTAATTTCGATGCAGTGTGTCTAATATCGAGTTCGATTGAAGAAAGTGTTCGACACAGTTCCAATCTAACTGCTGTCAAAAGGCAGAAATTCGCTCGATTGATCGCTTGGGTCGGAGCTCGTTCCTAACGAGTTCCAACTCTAAAGTCGTCAGGTTCGAACTTTTTAGTTTCTCGGGTTGCACGCGCACAAAAAAGGTAGATGTCAATGTCAGTTTGTTTTTTGCTGTGATTTTCGGGTTTTTTTTGGCTCAGTGTATCCAATAAATAATAAAAATGGAAGAAATAATAGATTTTTTTATGGAATCTTCCTCAAGTAATGAAATTTCGTCCTCGAATCGTTCTTCTGATTCTGAAGATAAATTAATTTTAAACATAATATAAACGTGATCAGCTGATTGTCAAATAATTTACCCACACAACAGTCTTTGGATTCTGTTTCGTTCGATTGAACGTGGTTGGGACCTCTGATTCCAGTTCCGACCTAGGTTTCTCAATCGAACTCGACATAAGGTATTGTTGCCAGATTCACAAATGAATAATTTTGTTTTGTAGATGTAGATTCATTGAAAAAGTTTCCGCCGAATTTTGTAGCAGAAAAACTTTTATTATAGATATGTATTATATACTTGAGTTTTTTTTGATTTATGAATTAAATAATTTATAAATTGATTTGAGAACTATTTTATCTAAGGGAAACAAAAAAGAAAAATATAATAAGATTGATTTCAAATGATGAGCATTGTAAACAAACAGAAACAATTGCAAAATGTAGTTTACATTAAATTTGAAAATACTGGCCTATTCGGAAATGTATGGCTGCATAACGCGAAAAACGGTAAGTCCAAAAGAGTGTTCAGTTTAGTTTCCGAAAGCTTTGCTTTTTGTGTAGGCAGAGAAGCATTAATTTAAATCACATCAACTTCGTTATGTGTTGATGATTTGATTCAGATTACTGCTACTATTTCTGCAGAAGAAGCCAAAGATTTCGTAAATTGAGTTGAAAACTGTTTTGGACTTATAACGTCATTTGCGCCCAGCATTCAACTGTAAAAAATGTACTTACCCTACCTTCTTATTGATATTTCATTTAGTTTTTGTCACAGTTGTGACAAATTTAGCATGCAGTAATTTATTAAGTACCTACCTGGGGCATAGCTTCACCAGAAGGTTTGAAATTGCTCGAGTTGGTACTATTATTAACATGTTAAATGCCACGCCGGTCCCTGGGGACCGGCACTTACAAGCTCTCTCCGGACAAATGCATTTTACCAAGTAATTCTCTCACGAAAGCTTTTATGCTAATTTGGGCAGTCAACGTGTTAATAGCTTCACGTCTTAAAATAATGATAATTAAAAATTCTTGTCCCAAATGAGATAAATGAATTCTTTTATTTACTTAAAATTAGATATGCGCTATTTTGCTTTGCAATTGTTTTTTTTTTAACCATTTATTGCTGATGCAGAAAATGTTTTCATATTTTTCTGAATAATAAATTAATTAATAGTAAACGAGTTTAGTAAAACTAAATCTATTGTCTACTTTAAAAATACAAATATACATTAACATCTTCTTTAGTACAGTATTTGCTCAATTTTGTTGTGAGAGCATTCTGGTTGGAAAAACAGCGGCGGCCATGAATTTCAAATTGTTACAGAAAGAAACTAAATGTATATCTGTAATAAATGGTTAAAATAATTGAATTTGCAAGTTATTGAACGATTAACGTTTCATTTACAAACGCAAAATGTGTTGGATTGTTTATTCCTCTGGTTTAAGAGTCAGCACGCTAAAATGTAATATATAAACAAAAAGGCAAGTGATTCCACAAAATATTTATCATGTTAATTATTTTGTGTGTCACAAAATTGATGTTGGATTGAAAGTCCCTCACCTATTTGTAAAACATAAAAAACTTTAGGTCTTTGTTATATATTTTGTTTTTGTTGTGTTGTTATATTAAAATTATAAGAAATATGTTTTGGAGATGATGGGCGACAAACTTAGGGTGATCTCCAGTATTTGATCACCCGAATTTTGTCACATCAATTTTGTTGATTAGGAAGTTCCTTGCTACATTGACTTTGTGTTGTAGCAGGCGATGCATATCACAGTTATCTGAACTGTTGGACTTCCTAGTCCTTGCCTTTTTATATCGTATAATATAAAATTTTTCCTAAAAATGATATACTAATGTCGAATATTATAAGCCAATACACATCCATAATCATCTAAATATTTCCTGTCGATGTCGCATTGCCTTTTGTGATCAAGTTGCTTTCTTAGGGATATGAAATATACACTCAGGACTTCTTAGGTCACTTAGTTTGTAAATTTTAGTAACTGAATTTATTTAGTCTGTTCTTGTTTCTTATTTATGTAAAAAATACTGAATAATAAATGGGTATAAAAATAAAATTGTTTTTTTTCCTCTTTTTTTCTTTCTTTTTTTTTCAGCGACCATTACTCAATTTCTTACAGGATTCTCTCCTAGGTAAGAAATTTGAAATTTTGCTTCTCATAGAACTGAGTGGTAAGCTGTGTAAGGCAAACTGCTTACCTGATTTAGAATTCATAGCAAATAAGTGCAAATCCACACGCATGAATTTTTGCCTGTTTGCCATGAATTCTGAGATGATTTTTCCAAACTTCACTTGGAATGTTTTTGGTGCTTAATTTTTTTGTTTTCACCTTTGGCCTTTTTTGGTTTTCTTTGGAAATTAGATTTTTTTTCGATTTGAGATGCACATTAATAAGTATCGTGTATGTGCAAAGGCATCAAATATAGCGATTTCCTGTGGCGCACGTTCGAGTGGTTCAAACGAACACTTTGCCGCTGGTTGCAAGCGTTGGTAGCCAGTTCACATATAACACGTGCACCCACTCGGAAATTATCAAAATACACAAGTTCACTTTAGTAATAACTCAATTTCCACGTTTTAAAGAATTAATTAAGAACTTTTTCATCGAATACTTCGAATTTTAAATTTTCTGTTCCCTTTGTTACCACCACACAGACCCCTTTATGTAGTGGTATGCACCGCCGGAAAATCGAGTGCACTCTGTGATACACTTTTGCGCGAATATCTACCTCAAATGAGGATCAAGTGCGTCGCTAGTGGGTCACCCAGGGATGAAACGAAATCGCTTATAAATTCAAATAAGCCGAATTAACAGTACGAGTATGAAACATAGGCGTCATAGGGTCAGATGAATAAAATGGAAGCAATTGCTTTTGCCTCAGTTTTATAGTAAATACTTTAACAAATGCGTTGTGCTTCTGAGAAAAACTGGTTAGTGGCACCAAAATTTGCTTAGGAATGACTGTAAAAACATTTGCTTGATTTTTATTCATCAGACTCATAGCTCCAGGATATAACGTCAACAACATAAAGCACAGAAAATGAATTGAGCTCATTAAATTGTAAGCAATGTTGGAAACCGACGGAGTGGAACGACTTTAATCGCCCAGACCTGCGATAGGTACTTTATAGTTTCAAAATAAGATTAAATAATTTGTAAAAGTTTGCAACAGGCCACCGTCTAGGAGTAAGGACAGCATGCTAAAAATTGTCAATATCGAGCGGCTTAGATAGGTTAAGGCTATTTCCATGAATTATAAAATACTTTGACTATTACATTATTTAATGGGTAAAATTATAAAGTGCACTATTCTACTCTTACCTGCGGCCTACTCATAAACTATCCTACCACAAATTAACTTAAATTACCATGCATTTTCTTTTTCTCCTTAGTTTCCTGGCTGTGTCGTCCGCCTTCAACTGGGCTGCTCCTTTTACCGGAGTGATGTACCTGGTGGCGTAACTAGAGTAATCCTTTTAACGGCGCCCAGTCCGTCAGAACAACTTTCTGAACCAAATTCATGTTATCCTGCGTAACTACCGTTGTTGGTCCTCCACAGCGTGGATCATCTTCAATTGACTCCCATCCCCAGTGAAAAAGCTTTGATCATTGTTTAACCATCGAAAATGATAGTGAAGATTTTCCATAACACCGATCTCCGTCGGTGTTAATCCATATTTTGTTAAAAATTTTATTACAGCACGGTATTCAATTTATGACATTTTTACTTTTCTGGGCAAGATCACTTCACTTTTCGAATCACTATTTCAAATTGTTTGAGATTATTGATGCGACAGGGGAAAGGTTGAGGGTATCGGGTAGGAAAAGGATGACAGAAAGTTTTAATCAGAACCCTTCGAGGTCACGAATACTTGGACCGCACTGTGTATGTTTCATAAAAGAAACAACACCTTGATGTTGTTGAGAATTAGTAACAAAAGAACAAAATTAACACAAACGTTAAATACAACAGTTTCGATTATTTTGAAAATCGTAGCCAATTTAGCTAAAGTGAAGATGTATTTTGAAATCAGGATCTGCTCAAACCGTCCTTAAATTCCTGAGTACCCTATTGTAATCTTTGCTTTAATTGATTCATTAGATTTCACGGCCTCTGATGATACAACTAGTTGCATCATTTTGCCATAGATATAGGGTTTAAGGAAACGTTAGTAACGCATAAAAATATTTATGATACAAAGAAATAGACTATTTTGTCACATTAACGCAGAGTGCGAAAAATATAGCTTACGAACGAAAAAAATGAATAAATTTTTCATTTTTCGCTAGCGAATTAAATTTTATTTGATTAAATAATTCTTGTCGTGAATGAATTGAATTCACGGAAAATATCGTTCACGAAAAAATCATTCTCCCATATTTGGCATTTTGTTCTTCATATGGTCTATTCAGTAAACAATGGATCTGCTGATAAGAAAGAGTTAGAATGCACCTTCTTAGCTATTTATAGCGATTACATGAATATATATATATAAAGGCAAATGTTGGATTCAACAGGTAAAGGCAAAATCGAAAGATCATGCATGTGCAATGCGTATCTCAAAAATAAAGTTGATTTTCCGCGAAATTTTGTTGGTAGTTTGTTTTGTTGGATATCAATTATTAATTTTTTTTCTATATATTGTACTTTAGGTAATATTGATATAAATTAATCGTTATTTTAATATTTATTGAAATAATAAATTAAGTGTCGCAAGAAGTATAAAATTAGTTTATAACCGAATATTAATAATTCTTTTTCAAGTTAATTATTTGTTGAATCTTTTTATTAATTAATTAACCTGATTTCAAAATTATTAATATCTACAGTAATATCAGTGTTAATTTATTTAAAATATTAAAGCAATGCATGAAGGTGCGGAACTAGTTGCTGAGATCCTTAAATTACCCTTTTAAATAAACAGAAAAAATGTTGTAATAGAACTATGTGGGAGATTTTGAATCAAATTTGATGATTTTATATGTATATTGATCGTCATACATTCTCTAAAATTATATAGGATTATTTTTTTCTTTCAAAATTTACACGGATTTAAGGGAAAAAAATGGCCGAACTTTTCTTCATTTCTAGAGGTAATAAATTTGAACAAGCATAACCTTTCAATGTAACAACATATTACATAGAAAATTTTCCTGTAAAATTAAGGAGGTATGTAAATCCCAAAAGATTTATCCAAAATTTGTCACATGGTACTATGCAAAAACGCTCCTTTTTCAAATTCTATTGCGCGAATTTATAGGAAAGTTCCCTTTATTTTGAGCAAACTACTTTTCAAGGAACTGTTAGTACAACTTAGCATTAAGTTCACCTAAAGAGTTTTGCATTTTGATGAAAAAATAATATAAAGAAAATACTTGTAAATACAACGATTTTGTAAATGTACTAAAAAGAGAAAACTAATTTTTTTTTAACCTTCTAAAAAATCTTTTGAAATTTGTCTAGATCATTAAAACTAAAAGCGTTGAGCATGAACTAACACAGATTAACTGCGAATATATTAGGGGCCAGTAGACCCGTATCGTGGGGAGTCCGGCACACGGGGGGCTAGTCCCCCTAGGGTGCGTAACGCATTCCCCCCTCCGCCCAAAAAAAGGGGCACCCATAAGTAATGTCGTTTCTGCAGTTATATACTTTTTATAGGGTGTTCCGTATCAAGCTAGTACCAAGTACACCGCATTAGTCCTCCTGATGAGCTGATTATAAAATTCTATGGGCATTTTGTTTTGCCAGGTGAAGCCTTGTTTCAGAGATAGAAAAGAAAGAACTGAAACAAGGCTCCACCTGGGAACATGCCCATAAAATTTTTTTAGCCAGCTCATCACGTGTAATAACGTGGTGTACTTGGTACTAGCTTGATATGGAACACTCTGTATATATATACTATTTCAGTTTAATTGCAGGCATAACGCAACTACGGTAATTGCGAATATCAATGCAATTTATCAAAATTGTTTCGACGTTCGCAAGTGCCAACTATGGTTCAACAGACCCCTAAGAAGTGGTCCCTGAGTTGATTTTGTTGAAGACACTTTGAGGTCTATTGTGGAAGAAGATCCTCACCAAACAGTTGAGAAAATTTCAGAAAGAATGAACGCTTCCTGATTAATATAATAGTTCAACGCCACTTGAAATCCATTGGGAAGTTTAAACATGCCTCATCTTCACAGTGATGAGAACAAATTGCAATATCCAATTTACTCGTAAACCGATATAAAAAAAACAATTTTTTTATCGTGTCATAATGAGAGATCAGAAATGAGTTCTCTATGAAATAAAAATAACGGCTTTCCATTGAAGAACCACCACGAAGTCTGCCAAACCCAATAGGCATGGAAGCAGTCTTTCTTTGTATTTGGTGGACTATTGTGGTTCACCTTAAACTGTTTAATGTTGGGGAAACCGTTACTGCGAACGTTTATTACCCGATTGAAAGTGCCCATTTCAGATAAACGTCCTGTTTCAATTAATAGGAAATGTGTTATCCTCCAACATGACATCGGAAAGTTATATGCTACAAGGATTATACAAAAAAAATTATGGAACCTTCCCCTATCTTTTTCTTGGATTAAAGGGCGTCCTCCGATCACCATGGGGCTCTGGATGGATCGCTCCAAATTATGGCCCAGCGTTTCCACTATTAGCCAGAGGTCCGTTTTTCCAAGGATTGTTCCTCGGAATTTATTTGCTTTTCACTTTTCAGAAGTTCAATATTTTAGATTTGCTCTTCAATTCGCAGAATACAACCAGTTCACCTTGACATACAAAATCCCCACCGAAACAAAATTCACTTAAGCAAATGGCGACCGCCATATTTGTCATATTCTTGAGGGGAATCTTCATAAATTATCCACACGTTCAAGTTCAATTTTCAATTTTATAATAGTCTTGACAGAAATGTGTTATTATTTCGATATCTCAAAGAGAGGTGTTCACATGAATCAAATTGCTTTTCCCACTTTTTCATTCGATTTCACTAGGGAGATTCACATTCACTGTGAATGCTGGTGCAAAGATCCTCTATGCAAAACGGTAAAACACAAAGCAGACTCACACGAACACGAGGGAAAGAACAAAGAAAAAAACTGTAGCAAAATGCGAGTGGGGCAGCCCGCACGAGGAAACGACCGAACAAAGCGGCGGTTTGGATAGGACTAAACCTTTCCCTATCTGATTATCATCCTTCCAGATCTTTGCAGCACTTTCTAACTGAAAAAAATCAATTCTTATGAAGGAGTGAAAAACGCAATAATTTTTTGATCCACAACAAAGCTCGAATAGAGCAGCTGATAACCAGATGGGAGGTCTTACAAAGCTTTGGTGTCTTTTTTTTAAACTAAATTTATTTTTTTAGAAAAGAAAGAACAATTCAATACTCATTACTTTATTTCATTACCTTTTTTCCTACACCCAGACTATTGAATAATTGGTCTAAGGCAGTTATAGCTTCCGTTCTTGTTTTCTTTACAAAGGTTTAGTAGGTCCTGATTCTGAACCATTGATCGTTGCATAACACCAATGGTTTTTCTAAATTAATATTAAGAGAGTTATAATGTTTACTTTTTTTATTCTAACCATAAACAGTTAGGATTTTTATTTGAATGTAGAAACTCCAAATATGTTTACCCTTGTTCTAGAAGTGCTAACTGGGAATAAAAAATAAGATATTGAATGCGGATTTTTTTTATTTCAGTGTCACGAGATTTTTTCAATGAAATGTAGGAAACCACATTATCTTGAAACGTTGAAACGAGTGGAATTAGTAGTTTATAAAGAATCGGAAGTTGCGAAGTTAGTATC
>QYTT01091717.1:20848-41507 GCA_006980735.1 Dasypogon diadema | reverse complement strand
ATATTTGTCATATTCTTGAGGGGAATCTTCATAAATTATCCACACGTTCAAGTTCAATTTTCAATTTTATAATAGTCTTGACAGAAATGTGTTATTATTTCGATATCTCAAAGAGAGGTGTTCACATGAATCAAATTGCTTTTCCCACTTTTTCATTCGATTTCACTAGGGAGATTCACATTCACTGTGAATGCTGGTCCAATTTCTAAAATTCGCCACGTGTAAGCTTCGTCCCACTTCATCTTGTCAAGTTATTTGATGTCCCGTAAATTTAACTACATTTTCGAATCGAACCCGGTTGGCGCCATTGTCTTGTAAAAAGCAATATGTTTTTTAATATTTGTTAAGCTTGTCTTTATTTCCTTGTTACTTCTTTTCCATTTTAAGCTCTTTCCTTCCAAAAATCAAATTCAACTTTAATTTTGCGGGATAGAAGCCAACAATGTCGTTTGCGAGACCGGAATCGCCTGAATTGGTAGCCGCGGATGTGGGGGTCTTGAGGGTCCCGAAAATCGCCAAAAACCAAACAAAAAACATTATCCTTCCAAGAATTCGACACAGGTGGGGAAACTAAGCGACACGACGCAAAGATCCTCTATGCAAAACGGTAAAACACAAAGCAGACTCACACGAACACGAGGGAAAGAACAAAGAAAAAAACTGTAGCAAAATGCGAGTGGGGCAGCCCGCACGAGGAAACGACCGAACAAAGCGGCGGTTTGGATAGGACTAAACCTTTCCCTATCTGATTATCATCCTTCCAGATCTTTGCAGCACTTTCTAACTGAAAAAAATCAATTCTTATGAAGGAGTGAAAAACGCAATAATTTTTTGATCCACAACAAAGCTCGAATAGAGCAGCTGATAACCAGATGGGAGGTCTTACAAAGCTTTGGTGTCTTTTTTTTAAACTAAATTTATTTTTTTAGAAAAGAAAGAACAATTCAATACTCATTACTTTATTTCATTACCTTTTTTCCTACACCCAGACTATTGAATAATTGGTCTAAGGCAGTTATAGCTTCCGTTCTTGTTTTCTTTACAAAGGTTTAGTAGGTCCTGATTCTGAACCATTGATCGTTGCATAACACCAATGGTTTTTCTAAATTAATATTAAGAGAGTTATAATGTTTACTTTTTTTATTCTAACCATAAACAGTTAGGATTTTTATTTGAATGTAGAAACTCCAAATATGTTTACCCTTGTTCTAGAAGTGCTAACTGGGAATAAAAAATAAGATATTGAATGCGGATTTTTTTTATTTCAGTGTCACGAGATTTTTTCAATGAAATGTAGGAAACCACATTATCTTGAAACGTTGAAACGAGTGGAATTAGTATCTTTATAAAGAATCGGAAGTTGCGAAGTTAGTATCTTGATTTATTTTCGATACGCAAAATCTCAAGCATTAAAATGAGAATGGTCAACAAAATCAGACGCGAACCGGTTTGAGTTTTGCGTGTTGGTTTTAGGTGGAGTAGCTTTAACCAAAACTTGGTACAATGCCCTAATCTTTCACATGACAATGTTAACGGGTGAGATGTAGGTGAACCCGTACCTGATTTGTGTAACTGGCGTGACCTAAGCCATTCATTTTGTCTCACCGTGGCCGTGGTTTTCCCATGAGCTGGTCATATGTTTGGTGATGACTCAAATGTACCTGAATTTGTCAGAAACAAACCACAGCAGAAATTCTAGAGAAACCAGTTGGCTCCGTAGGCATAGCACACGGACTGCGACTTTACTTTCCACTTCCACCGAGACACCACAGTAATTGTGTTAAAGATATGGCCGATGGTGGAATCAGTCTCTGATTAAGTCAGCTCTACTCACAGTCACGATTCGCGATCGCGATATACCAAGAATGTGGTTTAGCTCATATTCCAGGAGCACTAAGTTCGCAGCTAAATCTAGTCAAGCGTTCGTCTTTATAATAACTCAATTACGGTGTGGAAAAAGTTCATAATTTTGCAGTTAAACTATTCAGAAAATACAGAGGTGTCAAAAAATAAATTACTGACCATCGCTAACAACATTAAAGTGTAGTGCTTAAAAGAAGACACTAGAGTCATTGCAAACAGTTCTGTACTGTAGAAGCCAGAAGACGTGTAAATCGGGTTAGGGGAAATTTAAAATTGACGACACCTGAAAAATAATTTCTCACCTTGCAAGTTCGTTTGCAGGCTTTGTGCGGTGCCTTCGTTGTCCGTCAAATACTTTCGACATTGGTTATATAATTAAGAAATCTTGAAATTTGTTTGTGTTTTCAGAAATACGTTGTTTGAATTAATTAAACAGGTACAGTGCGAGAAAAAAAACTGTGAGCAGAAACGCTTCCAAAAGTAAAAGTGGTTGTTTATCAACATTTTATTTCTTTCAGCCGAAGTCCGGGTTACTAAAATAAAAGTGTCCACCGTAAGCCGGTGACATATTTTCCTACGGAGACTTGGTTTACTCGTACGAGATCACACGAAATAAACATCAAAATGATTAAATTCCATTTGCTGGCGGTCCTCTCAGTCACTTTGTGTGCACCTTTAGCCAAGTGTAACGACAATTTGCGTGTTGCATATGAGTGGAAAAGCATTGATTTTAAATATCCAAGTAATGAGTTGAGACAGCAGGCTATCGAAAGTAAGCAATTCATACCAGAAAATGTAATGCCAGTCGGCTTGGAAGTCTATCGATCAAGGCTATTTATTACATTGCCCCGCTGGAAGGAGGGAGTCCCAGCTTCATTGGCTTACCTTGATCTTAATGGTAAGTAACAGCAAACTTTTCACTTTGTAAATGTTGCAAAGCGTTCAATCACAGCAAATTGTCACCTTAATTGTGTTTTTAATGTAGGCAACTATTGGTCGCCTCAGTATAAAAATGTCTAAGCGATATTTTTTTACAACTTTAACCTTAACTCTCTACTTCCCGACAACCAAACTAATATACTTATTTCCATTTATAGTAGAGTAGGGTAGAGACTAGAGTAGGAAGTGAGCTGTGCAACTTTCGAACTATTGCGCGATATTTGAGAAAATTGATTGTTATGGGCGGGCTCCTGAATGTGAGGGGTGAAGCTTTAGATTTCGATAAATTTGAAGTACATTTGAAATTCAGATTTGATGGAAGTATCTATTTTAATCCCAATAAATTAAAATTTATCACTGATTCTATTTACCTAAGTCAGCATCATGACAGGTTCTTCACAAGGAATTTGAATCCAATATTAATTGTATAAGCCACGTGAATTATTTTTTTTATACTTTAAAGGCAAAACGCCTATAGGGAAACTCCTAGCAAAATATAAAATATGTAAAAGTGAACACTTTTTCTAACTTTGAAATGATTTTTATTTGGCAAATATAAGAAAACATTAGGACCTTACTATTAAACTGGAAAAAACACCTATTTCTACTTATACTTTTTATTAAATTTCTATTGCTTTTTCCTTTTATGAATAGATTTATTGTCTCTCAAGAGAAACCATCAATAGTTTCCCAACATGGCTACAGTTTTAGTACTTTGTAATTTTTTATTAAATTGTCAATAAGTTCTTTGTAGTCTTCAGATTTTTTGTTGTCAAGAAAACCGTGAATCACAGATTTTAGAGAAATTCAAGCCGCTTACTCGTTGGGTTGAAGCAACAGCATCGAAACCCTCCTCCTTTATCAGTTTTCTTATTTCTGGACCCACAAATATGCCTTCTTTCAGTTTAGCATCGCTCAGCCTTTGATATTTTTGTCTGAGATAGCGAAAACTATCGTTATTTTCGTCTAAAGCCTTAACGAAGTTCTTCATCAAACCCAGTTTCATATGCAGCGGTGGAAGAAGGACGTACTTAGGATCAACCAGTGGCGTGTTTTTATGTTTTTCTCTCCCACGCGATATTCTTCTCGAGAGGGCCAATTCTGAACCACGTAGTGCTTTTTTGTATCTCTGCTATACCTCAAACATAAAAACAATTGTGCTTAGTTGTATCCTAACTGTATTCCCATTGTTAGACCGATCATCTTCAAATCTCCGCAAATTTTCCAATGACCATCGTATTTCAGCAATTGTAGTATTTTTGCCATGCTCTGGTACGTTTCTTTCTTTTCGGTACTGTGTGTTACAGGAACTGAAGGATTTTTATTTCCGTTATGCAGTAAAACTGCCTTCAGGTTTGTCTTCGACGAATCAATGAAAAGACGCCATTCTTCTGGATGGTAATCGAAACCGAAAGTGACCATCAATCCGCGAATATCGTTACAGACGAAAATATTCTGTTCCATTTCGAAGAACTTTTGAAATGCTTCACTCCTTTTTCTATAAACGGTGATGTTGGTATCTTTATGTAATAAATTGCACTCTTGTAGTCTAGAACTTAAAAGCTCTGCTTGACTTTTTGGTAATTTAAGATCACGTACCAAATCATCTAGTTCTTGTTTTGTAATCAGGTGTGGTTCTGGGTAGTATGGAGCCCAAAAAACGTCGTCTTTTTTTCTTGTTTTTCCTCTCTCTGGCGATAATGAATACTGCTACCTCTTAGCTCTTCCGTCGGACTTGTGGGCAATTTACCAGAACTAGAAGGCGCTACAGGTATTGGTAGATTTTCATCTCGAGGAAATGGTATATAATGCTTTTCCGATTGCTCTTATTGAATCCTTTTGTTTGTGTAACACAAAAGTAGTAATCAGATATATGATCCAGCGGTTCGCGCCATATCATTGGAACTGAAAATGGCATGCTTTGACGTTCGCCTTTCGACCATTGCGTCAAAATTCTGTAGCAAGTCGAACAACAGAAATTGGTGTCTTTGGTCTTTTTCATTTGAATTCCAAAATAGCTGATGTAGGCTGCTTGAACGTTGTCCGAAAATGCACGGCGTTGTCTTTTTGTCATAAATTCTCTACAAATATAACAAAAGTCATTTGGAGAATTTAAACACCTTCTACTACTTGACTCCATATTTAAAATTAATAAATGAAAACTAATTTCTATGTCGTTTTTTAATATTAAATTTCAGACTGCACTTAAATACACATCTAAACACTTCCAAGTAAACTCTTGTACTAAATCTAAATTGAAACTAAGATAGGAAAAATTTTACAGATATACACACATGCTCCCTACCTGAGTAAACAGTTCCAGGAATTTTTTTAAATTGTGACGTGTAGGTCGATTTTCATATCTGCAACATGAGTTTCTAGTCTTAGATGTTGGTACTACTTGCTATCAATCACAAAGAGTGGTCTTAAAAGTGAGCAAATATCTACAATATAAGATTATAAGGAATAAAAAAACAAGTAAAATTTACGCGTTTGAAATATTGCAAGTTATTACCCACACCATAATAAACTAACGCCTTAGAATTAGCAGCTGTCAACTTGACAATGATTATCGGTATTGCCAACGTATAAAACTTATTCCAATAAGATCCCGATCGTTTTTGTGCTTACAGATCTGTATCTTGCAGCAAAAAAACGCAGCTATTGTAGTACTATAAACTGAACTTTTAAATAACTCCATAAGAAGAATGGCAAAAGAATAAGATCTGGGGATCGTGCAAGCTAAGAAACCAGGTTTCCCAACTGATCCATCTTCCAAGTGGCTTTTTATAGATTTCGTAGATATCTATGTATCTGCAAAGTAAGTTTTCGAAATTTTTGTAAATAATCGAAGTAAAGAGGAAAGCATAATAGCAATTTTAACCCACCGAAATCAGTTAATAGATTTTTAATCCCCTGATCTCTTGATCACTGCGTTATCCAAGCAATTGCCCTTTCTCATGCCAATTAATAGCATACAAAACTACAATTTTTGTTTTCGGATTATTAATATCGATGAAAATTACTAGCAAATTCTCAAATTATTACTTTTTAAGTAAATATTTTTTATTTTTGGAACCAGCAACAGTCCAATTAATAAAGTATTCCAATAATTATGTGAATGGGAATCCACGCTTTTCATTATATCTCTCGTGTACTATTAGTATGAATTTTGTTCACAGGAAATATTTTTCTTAGTAAATTATTAATACATATTTATACCATAGTGGACTACATATGTATGTATATTATGCGTGCCTACATGTAAAAAATTTATTAAAAAATTTATTTATGTAAAATTATGTATCCTGCAAATCTTATTTTCTGTTACCACCATCGGTGAGCAGATCTGAATTAATTTCATTGGCGAGAAGACGGTTACTTCGAAAATGGATTTTCAGGAGCCCGACGTAATATCGCTTGTCTTACGCTCTTTTATCGCTATTTTAATTGATATTGTCCCGATGAAATCTCTGGTCTAATTGTTTGTGAATGAATCCTTACTCGTAATATTTGAGTATCGAACCGTCTTTACGTAGTGGCCATTATTTTATTTTGAAGTACATTCAATAGCATTGCAAATTAAATACAATACTGACTTTTCCGGAACTGGCATCCCTATCTGCTACTAATTGAGTCTACATTGTGAAAAAGAAAAGGAAAATTCGAAGAATAGAAAAAGTGGCCACACGAGCCAAATCATATGTGGACACCACCAACTATAACTTTATTGCATTAATTTAGTGAAAACATGAAAGAAGTAAATAACAGAAACGCTACAAATTGCGATTTCAGACGCTTTAAGGAATTAACCTAAATTCAGGACTTATGTAGATGGTGCACGTTAGCTCTTTTATAAGTGAGTCGAAAGTATCTGAAAACTAATAAACTTGTGCAAAAAGGTTATTTTAATTGTAGCCTTATTCTGAAGCTATCGTTGGGCAAGTCAAGGCGTGGAGGCTAAAGCAAAATTTCTTGTAATAGTAGAAATTTATAATACGCACAAATTTATATCCCTTTCAATGCTTAGCATTGAATTAGAGTTGAATTAGAATTAGATATTTAAATCACGCACAAATTTATATCCCTTTCAATGTTTAGCACACTATTAATTTTTTGTCGTATTGAGTCTTTGTAAGCATCGGGCTCAGTTTCCTTCAGTTTTTCTATCACACAGTACATGGGCGTCGGTAGAAATTTATCTAGAGCGGGGCAAAATTTTAGACAAAATCTTACATCAAGAGCCTATGGTGAAAATCCTAAATACCACGTTTTTGGTTAACATTTTTTTTTATTTCATAAAAAGGGAGACGAATAAAAATTATATTACTCTGTGATAAAATTTTTCAAATTTGTTTTTTGTGGGTTAGGGGGCTTTCACTATAAGCCCTCGACATACAAGTTCGATTTCAAAAATAACATATTTTTTATTTTGGAACTAAACAACAGCTATTTTGGAAATTATATACAGTAAGTAATCAAAATGAACATATCAATTCTAATCTTAAAGCCCAAATCATTATAAGATTAAGGTATTTGTTCAAGAAATGCAAACTGTAGTCTTCTTGGTTCTGCTCCAAATTTGTTAATCACCTCCTCCATGAAAGTCTTTCTATTTTCATTTATGTATCTTCTATGCACGCTTACTATGCATAATTCAGATAGACGGTCATCATTCATGGTTGACCTCAACCAAGTTTTAACTCTCGTCATCATAGTAGCAAGTTTTTGAAATGTTTTTGGTTTGAGAGGAAATGCAAATATTTTCCATTTATAGTTCGAGAAAACCATAGATTTTAGATAAAATATCACTTGTAGAGTAAACATTTTCAATTTTAATCAAGCTAAGTTGGTTAAAATTGCTTTTTGGAACATTTTACAGGACCAAACAATATAAATTTCAAGTGATGGTAAATTTCAAAGCGTTTATTTTAACGATCCTACGATATTGATAGCAAAAGGCCAGTGGATGGGACTGGAATCGAACCAGCGATCTACCGATTTCCGGTCACTGTAAACACCCGACCGGAAATCGGGAGGTCGTTGGTTCGATTCCAGTCCCACGCACTGGCTTTTTTGCCACACATAAAATATCAGTGGATTGAACCTTTCCTGAATGCTTTGAAAATAAAATAATTATCTATAGTCGGTGCAACGAAAATAGCGAAGCGATTTCGTCAATAGTAGTGCACACGTTTCCTGGATTCAATGCAGTTATTAACAAGTTTTGCCATTTCAGAACCCATTTTCTTTACTACTTTCGATGAATATAATTATTTCATACTTTTACTATGTAAATGAAATCCTAAACCGCAAATATGTAGCAACATTCAGTAATATGGGCAAAAGTTAAACATTCTGAGTAATCATCACTGAAAACTGATACTATAAAAGCGAACTGTTTCGTTCTTTGTTTTGTATCCTAAAACGCTTAAAATTATAAAAAAGATATGAAAAGTTCTGTGTAGTGTTGGAAGTTTGAAATATTAGAAATTTAGCAATAATATTTTTCTAATTATTTCGACGGGTAAACATAAAAGTTTCACTCCAAGAAACATTGGAATAGTTTTTGTCAATGTGTACAACCCACCAGAGGAGGACAAGTGACCCCTCCCCTTACCGACAGCCATGATACAGTATGATATGGTTACGGTTAATTCATATTCTTCGCTTTGTTTATTTATCATAGGGCTAGTAATTCTCAATACAGATCGATAAAAACACAAAACTTAACTTTTGCTTGACCTGTGTGCCATGATGTCTACACACAGAGTGAATAATTACCTCGTTTACATGCAGGATTCAAGCCAGGTTGAACCCGGATCGAATTACATGAAAACACAGATTGAGCTGAAACTGGATTGACTCGACTCGATCGTACTTTGCTGCTTGGGTCGAGTCGAAATGACAAATGCAATGTAAACGCAAATTGAAGGATTTAGTAGTTGAATTGACACTAGAAGCGGTTTAAACAGAATTCCCATTGTGAATTTTGTCGCTGTTTCACCCAAATGATTTGATATTTGCTTATTAATATTATTTTATATGACCAAGAGGAATTTATGGGAATCCAGGGGAGAGAAAAAAAAACATTTAACAAGTAGTTTTCAGGTTATGTTTTAATGTCACATCAATCCAGGTTCAACTCATCTACAACTCGACCGCTCTATCGGGTGTGGTCACACACGCAGATCAAAAATTCAACTCAATCTCAAACTCGATCTTTCAACTCTGCATGTAAACATTGTATTTGTTGCTTGGGTCGAGTTGAAATTACAGGGAAAATGCAATGTAAACGGAGATTGAGAGATTCAGTACTTGAATTGACATTAGATGCAATTGAAACACAATTTTCATTGTGATTTTTTGTTGTTTCACCCAAATGATATGATGCTTGCTTATTATATTTATTTAAAATGATCAAAAGAAATTTTCTGGAATTCAGGAAAGAGCAAAAAGCGTTTTAAAAATTATTTTCAGATTACGTTTCACTGCCAAATCAATTCAATTCAATTCAATCAACTCAACTCGATCTTCAAACTCTGCTTGTAAACGTGGTAATAATTACGCAAGTGCCACACTAAACGATTATGCTATTGCTCCCTCATGTGCTATAAAATTCCAAGTCTGTCTAAAATTCGTGCAACAACTGCGCAAGCTAATCAATTAGTTCTATAAACAATCAATATATTTGCACAAGTTTTGTGTATTGTGTGAAAATATTGATCGTGTAATTCCGGAGAAGACAAAGCCAAAACCCAAAACTCCCGGGAGTATACTGGGGTGAGTTAAAATTTCGTGGACATTTTAAATATATTTATTAACGTAAAATTTTATATAGCACATAAAATAATTAGTTTTTAAAATAAATTCCATTACGTTCAATGGTTTCTATCTATCTTTCTGCCAGTTGACTGATCTCGCGATGGCACCATTCCATGCTTTTCGAGACAAAGAATTCCTGGACTGTCCACGAATTGATGTTTCACCCTAGTAAAACACGAGCCATGAAATAGAATTTGCACACGTGTAAAGTAGTTTTTTTATGAAGGCTTTTAAGATAGGAATGGGTAATCTAAGTAGTCCGAACATGAGACATTGGTCTACTTTGACTACCCCCTCCTATGTTAAACAGTTCTTGTGTGAGTTGCAAATTCTGCTTCATGGCTTGTTTTTTTATAGTCCTGGGGTTTTACAAAAGGTTTTGGTCCAAGGGGTTTTGCAAAAGGTGAAAACTTCTCAGCATGTGCACCCTACTCCAGATGCAAGTAGTAGTTTCATAGAAGTTGGAAAGTACATGGTTTTCTCTGAAGTTCCATACATAAATTTTTTTCTTCCAGATACTTTTAAACGTCCGAAGAATAAAATAGTAAATTAGAGAAAGCAAATTTCGCCTACAACTAACATACGCGGTTTTGCACGAACATAACTTCTCTTATTGTATGTCTATGGGGGAGCATCCCTTGAGCTTTCTTCCTGATGCACCGCAAATTATAATTTTCTTCCCATTCCATTTTGCTATATTTAACCATTTGAATGCCAGGGGTAATAGTTTTGTTCGTGAAACGACCGCCATCGTAATCTTCGGCACGCAAACGGTTAATAGTTTTATTTTCGAGGAACAAAAAATCCGAAAAGAAAGCTCAAATATCTAATCGAAAACTACATTAGAAGAATAGAAAACAAAACCATATAACACATTTTCTGTATCAATTGAAATCTCACTTTTTCAAGAGTAGATCTCATTTCATTTATTGCTGTTGCAAAATTAATCTTTCGAATAATTTTGCTCAATTAGTCAGGCTTTTGCAAAGTATTCGTTTTTGATGAGTAGTCCACTTTATGCCAAGCCTAACAGAAAGATGCAAAGCAAAGTTTGTGAATTAATTTGGGGAAATTTGTTTGAGTAAGTAATAGTAATAATAAATTACCAGAAATTTGCTGGCACGTATAAATGTGTTTTATAATGAGAATGAGTAAGACGTGCAGAACTAGTTTCCAAATTTTATATTCCTTCAATGATTCACCTTTGTAGAAAAACCTACAATCAGTGCTGCTCCTATGAATCATTGAATGTCAAGTGTTTTGATAAATATTCACCCTAAAAAGCGACCCAAATAAAGCAATTTAATTAAAGTAAATTAACTTATAAGTGAAGTATATAGTAATAAATAATGGACTGGTGCCTTTATGGGTTTAGAAGTTCGTTGTGGCAAATAGATTGCAAAGAAATTGTGCTTCTGATTTTTAGATTAATATTTTTTCTGCTGATAGTGTTGAATTTTAAAAATCAAAAATTATTCAAATTTAGTTGAACTTTCATAGAATATCCAGAAATTATTCTATATTTTATAAAAGCCTCAGAGAAGAGAAATCTACTGAAATCAATTTGTCGTACCTAAAGCAATTGTACCTTTGTTTTTCCAAGGCGAGAACTTTAGTATGAAAAAGTATATTGTAATTTCTATGTTTTATAATTTAATATCTGAAATTGCAGTTTTATTTTAAATTAATCACTCTTACGCAAATTGAATAAATCAAAGTAAGTGATATATGAAACAATAGAAAAGAACACTTGATGGAACTCAAGTTTCAAAAAAAAAAAAACAAATTGAAAAATTTTTCATCACTTGTTTAAAGTTTCACGACAGTCAAAAAGTTTTTCTAGATGGGAATTGCTAGCAAAGTGCCAGCATTTAAAAATATTGTGGAGTGTTTCGATTTCGACGGTAAGGAAATCTCATCAGCATGGCTGAAGCCTAGTCCGTCTAGCCATGGACACTCAACAAAGCTTTCCAGAATTTTGCCCTTTATCAGTTTGTTTTTAATTACAAGCATAGATTTTATATGGGAGCAAAAATGAATTTTACAAAAGCCCCTACGAGGAAATATTCCTATATTTTCGTAGCCTGAAAAAATTAAAAAAATCCTTACTTTAAAGGTCTTTCTGTCCTTACTTTATTATGTGTGTCCTTACTCTTCGTAAAAAATAAAAAGCTTTAAGAAAGTTAATTTGAGAAAATTTTGTATAATTTATATCTTACGTACCACAATGTAAAAAAGGAATTTTTCAAGACTGTTAAACAAAGAACGAATTTATTAAAAGCGACTTAGTGTACATCAAAATATGACTTAAAAGATTAGAGTTTTTATTAAAGATAAGAATTTCTATTGTAAGAAGAATATGTTTATGTCTTTTACCTATTTGTTATCTGTTATGCCAATATGAGAATATATACCTTTATGTGATCCTAACGTGGCGCAGTTTGCAGTTTCTATTCGTTGCCAAGTTGCAGAGGAGCTTGCCTGTAATGAGGTCGCATTTCACTGGCAGGGTTGCCACTTTGGCTCTATAGAGCCATTTGTGGCTCTATATTAAAAAAGATTTTTAAATTGGCTCTTTTTCAACTTAAATGGCTCTTTTGCTTTCTTTCAACTTTATCTTGAATTTCAACTCGTCTTTTCCTAATTATTCGCAAAGAAGAAGATTTTTCGCATTCTCTCCTATAAAAATTCAATATGATTTAAGAATTGAAGATTTTGGAACTAATTCTTGTCTCTTTAGACGAACATATGGCTCTTTTTTATCCTCATTGACTCTTTTTTCCGAAAATTTGGTTCAAAAATATTTTATTAAGTGGCTACCCTGTTCACTGGTAGTGCAGGCCCCGGTGTTTGTAGCACTTGTCCACAGAGCTTCTCTCCGATTTGGAGCTCCGTAGGCACTGCGAGAAGGGTGAGTGGTGAGTCCCCCGTTGGGCTGGCAAAGCTGGAGTGATGCAGAGAGCAACTTTTAGGTGTGCGCAACCCTACAGGGTTGTATGTATACTGAATTTGTCATTTATTTAGGCCATTTTCATCTATGGCATTTAATTCAAAATTTTGGACTGTTGTTGGAACTACCACTTGGTTGGGCAATTCTTTTTGTCTTTGGTAGCAAATATTTTTTCTTGTTAAAATTCTTGTGAAAATTTCACTTCTTGTCTTTTTTACCTTTTGGACTTTTTTCAAATTATTTAGGAATATATTACTATACTATATTACCTTTTAGAGTCTTCTGTATATACTTTTGTGTGTCTTTTTATCTTACATTTGTATTAAATTTTGTGTTATTCTCTACCAGTTTTTGTGTCCTTTTCTACTTTCTTTTTACTTTCGTTTTTGTGACTTTTATATGCACTGTTTTGTGCCTATATTGTAGCTTCTTACATATCTTTTGTAGATATAAATTTTTAAGTTGGATAGAGCCACGTTTTTGATTTTTTTCTTTTTATAACGTTTTTATAAAGTGTCCATGTATGTTGCTTTATAATGCTACTACTTTGAATGAACTTAAATTATACAATTTTTCTGGATGTTACATATTTAGCTTGGATTGTTTTATTATTTTATCAGTTTCACTTTTATTAAATATATATTTTTATAATATATTGTAAATTGAAATTTTCTTTACTGCAATAAGGAAATCCCTATAAATTGTAGGATATAAGATGAAATATTTGAATTGTGCCTCCTGTCAATGGGTTGATTATGGAAGTGATTATTATCACAAATGAAAATGAAAAATCTACTATTTAAAACCTTTTCAACTAGCTAAAGTGTTCTCAGAATCGTAAGCTGTGAAGGGGTGTAGTCTTGAAAGCATTCAAAATTCTACTAGGGTTGCTGGAATCTTCATGATAAAATCGCAAACCGAAGTATGCACTTTTACGATCTCAATTTTATAGGACTAAAATATATTATATAAGTAAGAAGTCCCTGATAGCGTTTTCTTTTTGCATTTTTTGTGGCAATTTCGAATCATTAAAATAAAATTGAGTTCTTTTGAAAAAAATCTTTTTAGGTTATAAAGGGTTTTCCAATAGGGATGCTTGATTTGTGACATTCTGCTGTCGTAATACTAAAACTCTATCATCAAAATTTTTGTGACATTTATTGTCAGTGCCATTTCATCATGGATAGATACACAATTCAACAGCGCGTCCAAATTATTAAGATTTACATAAGACATAACGTGAATTTTACGGTCGATATAATCGTCGTGCAGAAAGCACAATTCGTCGTCTAGTGAATAAATTTGAATCAAGTGGTCCTGATACTGATACCGAAGTACCAGTGAGACCAAGAACTGCGCGTAGTGAAGACAATATTGCTGCTGTTAGTGGAAGTGAACGTGAGAACCCAAAATTGTCAATTCCTCGCCGATCTCAGGAATTAGACATTTGCCAAACATCAACATGGCGTATTTTGTGTAAAGATTTGGATTTATATCCATACAAGATTCAGTTGACTCAAGAACTAAAGCCCAATAATCATGCACTGTGTCACAGATTCGCTGATTGGGTTTTAGAGATACTTGAAGTTGATCCTCATTTTGGCAAAAAAAATCATCTTCAGTGACGAAGCAGATTTCTGGTTAGATGGCTTTGTTAACAAGCAAAATTGCAGAATCTGGGGTGAAATCATGAAATCCTTCCATGATTATTTCGTATCGTTGATGCATAATAATACTGAACTGCAAGCTGCATTATTTGAAAGAATGTTTGGTAGGAAAAGCTACAAACTTACTTAAAAATATTTCCATTATGAACAGCAATTACAATGTCGCTTGGAAAAAAGAGCGGTAAGAAAATAAAAAGCTGCTAGTGAATACGCAGCTGAAGAGCCTCGTTGATCTAAAAACGTCGCTTGATACAACAGAAGGTTATCTGCAACAACTACAGCAATTGGGAGAAAATGTATCATCCTGAGATACAATAGTAATTTATATTCTAGTCCAGAAACTACCTTTCCAAACAGTGAGATTGTGAGAAGGAGAACTTAAAGACAGCCAAGTTATGCCAGACTTGCTTAAAGGATATCTACAAACCAGATATAAGGTTTTAGAAAACATGGCATATTCTACTGAGACAAGTTCGAAACCCAGCAGTAAAGTACCACCAATCAAGAAATCTACCCAGGCATATCATGTAGTGGATAATGCGAGGATTACGAGTAAATTAGATATTGAAGATCTTTGCAATTTTTCTCATCACTGAGAAGATGGCCATGACCCATACACCGGCATGTTTAAACTTCCCAAGGGATTTCAAATGGCGATGAACTGTTGATCAAGGAGCGTCTATGCTTTCAGAATTATCCTCAATTGTTTGGCGAGGGTCTTCTTACACAAAGCGTCTTCATAAATTTCAACTGAATGGCCAATTCTTGGGGCACCTTTAAGGAAAAAATTGCCACTACGAAATCTGTTGAACCAACGTTGGCACTTGCAAACGTCCAAATAAAATGCTTGCGTTAAACTGAAATAGCATACAGCACCTAATATAACCTTCTTCAGGTCTACCGTTATTCATTTCGGAAAGAATATTCAACACTCTTTAAAAAATTTCAGCTGAAAGCACAATGCGTGCACACTTATCAATCAATCAATCAATCAATTACTTTATTGGCAAGGTACACAAGATTGAATCTTATATAAGTACACAACTCATAAGGATAACGAGTATTAGAGTGTAGGAATAACTAAATTATATTATATATCTATCTTCGAAATAAAATAATGACGAAGAAAATAAATCAAAAGATAATATTAAACAAAGTGAACTACACAACTACAGTACATGAATTTCATTGTAAATATCAGTAGCAATATCAGTATCAATATCGATATCAAAATTAGAATCAATGTCGTTAGAATCAGCGACTCTGAGAGCACTACACGAAACCAGAAATATATTTTTTAAAAGCACCAATAGTTACCGCACCCTGCACATAATTTGGTAAACTATTCCATATACGACGAATTTGAACAAAGTAGTAGCTTTCCTGTACTTAGTCTACGATGTCTGGAGATTAAGAAGTTACGATGTCGCGAAGACTGTAAAAATTGAATACGGTCGATTAAGTCGATCGGTCGTCCGGTACGTAGAAGCTTGTACAGAAATATGAGGGCTTTGCGATTTAAGAAAGAAATTAGAGAACAATCAATCAGCCTGGATCTAAACGGGGTAATACCGTCAAATTTTTTCAATCCAAACGCAAACCTCACACAGTCATTGAAGGCAACATTGAGTTTATGCAGGCAAACACCATCAAGCTTGAGGAAGAAGAAACCACCATGGGAGAAGTAGGACAGGAGAAGAGTTTTCGCTAGCAACACTTTAGTTGAGGAGCTCAGGAATCTAGCGGATAGCCAGAGTCTCCGAAGACCACCATAAATCTTTCCAACTATGAAATTGATATGAGAACAGCAATTCGTTCTTGTGGTTAACTTAACTCCCAGATTAGTAACCTCCTCCACAAATGTTAGAGCCTGGCTACCCAAGAATACTGTCGGCACTTGCATCAAACAAACACTTGATCAAACAAAATTGAAATGAGCTGAATGTAAACAAGAAAAAAGCTATAATTGGTTTGGACCAATTATTTTATATCCTAGAAATAGGAAAGAAAATAAATTAAAGATTATCTAGTCTATTGTCCGCGGCTGCATATTCTTACGTATTCGCCCGCCAGCTGACCTTAAGACCTGTCGAACATCCGTAACCTATGAACGCAATTCTTAGCATTGCACCCATGGCGAGCTTTAAAAAATATACAATTATAAATAAATTGTACATTTAAAGTAATATTTAGAATAGTTTTATTAACTTTCGTACTGAACAATTTTCTAATATATTTTTTAATAATACGTCATTCATATTGTATTCCGAAGACTAGTTTATAATATTGTTCAGCACACTCCCTATAGTCCCAATCTTTACAGCAGAAAAATGAGGTACAATAAGCGCATTTGTTAAGAATGCTTGAAGCCCTGCAAAATTTATTCTAAGCCAGTGCAAAAAGATTTGAAGATTTTATGAATACCTTCTGTTAAAATAGTTCGAAAAGCAATATTATTCAAAACATTATACTATTCCTAAACAACTAGGTTAGGCTAATGTTTTATTGAAGAATTAAGAAAATATTTTTAGATAAAGCTTTTGCAAGTTATACTATCAGAGAGTTAAACGTCTGAACTTAAAAAGTAACTAAACCGTTTTCTGCGAAACAAGTAAGCTTTTGTACAAGAATAGGTTGAATCTAAATCCCATAAGAACCAATGCAAAATAGAAATGTGAATCGCATTTTTGTTTTTGTTTTTTAAGGTATTGCCTACGCTCAGAGGACAACCCTATGTTGCACACAGCACTGCTTAGGCGGAGGGAAATTAGGAAAGAGGAAGTTGGGAAATTTGAACTTGACAAATACTGCCAATTCTCGTCAGTAGAATTGCCTCAACCGCTGATATCCAGATATATTGCCACGCCCTGTGTATGATTTGAACCCACGCCAATAGAGGAGAAAATCTGCAGACGTGCGCCTCAGCCCGCTCGGCCACCGGCGTGGGTTTTAATATTCATTCCAAGATTTGCTTGTCACTGCCTAGAACTGTAGAAAGAAATGGTTAAAGTCTTTGTACGTAACGATTTCCACCTGGCGTGCAGCGCTGAGCGTTAGAATTTTTGTGGGGCTTAGTTTGCCTTGTTTTACGTAGAACAAAAATTTAAAGATGTTTTTCCCTTTTCACTCTCCTACAGATAACTTTATCAGGTGATTTCACCGTCTATCAGAACTTTTTAGTAATTTGTTCTAGCTTTTCTTTCTTGTTATGTTTGCTCAGAGACAATGCGGATTAATGAAATCGAAAAGAAACTTTCATCGATGGTGGCTCTGGTTCGTGCGTTGGACTACTTAAAGAAAGTTCAGGTGCGAGGAGGTAAAATCTTCATTACACTGGACAATCAAACGGTGGTTAGATGCATGAATGGATGAAATGTGTATGTGTCCAAAACCTCAATGAGTGTGTGAGGTAACGCAAAGGCACATAGGGACCGAAGGGAACAAAAAATCTGACACCTTAGCAAAGCAGGGGTCAGCTCTGGAGTTCCAAGGACCAGAACCATATTCCACCATTGGAGGAGGTATGGTGAAGGACCTGATCGAGAAATGGGCCATAAAAGAACATCGAAATCGTCGGGAAACTATGACAACCTGCCGACAGGCTAAGTGAGAAATTATCCTGTCGTATGGAACGACCATGGAAAAGTTCTAAGAATGGAGCAAAGAACACTCAGGTAGATGGTCTCTTTGAGTACTAAGAATGGTGGCTTTGGGTATCATCTCAAAAGGATGGAAGTCCTGGAGGATGATACATGTCAGCTGTGCCAGGAGGATTACAGAGACGTCGGAGCACATTGTGTGCGACTGCCCAGTCTTGGCGAGCAGGAGGGTGATTGTCACAAGTGGCCCCATGGATAGCATCGGGGAGCTAACTTAGAAACAAATGCACTAAATAACAAAAGATGTCGAGGTTAGCGAACTGCGCATGAATTCTCCGATACGTACCAGCTAGGACGGCTCTTGGTAGAGGGGCAAAAGAGGGCCAATTGCGTGGGAAATGTAATAATGTGCCGAAGCTGTCTCGTTTCCATTCATATAAATTTTAGGAGCCAACAAGTTGGCTAAAATTTACATCTGTTTCCAGAAAACAGCACAACAAATTGTGTGACTTTTCTCAGCCAACTCCTAACATATTTCCAAAAGAATCTTGGCTTTCGATGAACGTTTTCATTAATAAAAGTTACTGCCAATATGTTTCCCAACTTGTTGGCTTGAAAATTTGTTTGAGTGGAAACGAGGCTTTAGAGTATTTGCAAATAAACATTGAAATTTTAAGAAAAAGTGCTGAGAACTTATTTGTACACCTAATACTTAAGTAAGTTTTGTTACTTTTGAGAAAGAGGTTTCTTTTGAAAGCCACTATAGTCTCTACGCCTATCTGAGAACCCAAATAAACCAGATTTTAATCCCAAAGAAAGTGGAAATTACAGACCGCAGATTATTCACGTTTATACGTCATTCATGAACCTAACATCTCTAGTCATGGAAAATCGGAATAATCTAAGTCAGTTGATATTCACATGCTACTGGTAGTTAGTTACAAATTTATCGTGAAGGTTACTAGCAGGCGTCAGTATTGTCTTCACTTTGAAAAAGCGGAAACTAATTTATTGCTACTTTCGGACAAGCTGGTAATCCAGTTCGATTACGTGTTAATTAACGGGTGTCAAACGCAATTTCTTGCTATTCGTAGTAAACTTACTTTTTCTTTTAACTTTAGTAAATATTATTGAATGAATTTCTCTTTACTTGCAGATACCAGTACTAAGTCACCAATGTTGATGCCATTTCCTAGTTGGGAAGCTCATCGTCTTACTTCAGATGAACCGCCAGAAATAGTATCACCTTTTCGAGTAAGAGCGGATCGTTGTGGACGACTGTGGGTTTTGGATACTGGTGTAGCCAACATTTTAGGAGCGCCTCAAGTTTTGTCGCCAACACAATTGTTAATTTACGATTTGCACAATGATAATTTGCTAAGAAGATATGTCTTCCCCAAAAACCAAGTGAAGGAAGATTCATTTTTCGCAAATATTGCTATAGAAGATGGCGACTGTGATGATACTTTTGCATATGCCGCTGATTTAGGCGGCCCTGGCTTGGTTGTATATTCATGGAAACAACAAGAGTCTTGGCGTGTCCGTCATAACTATTTCTACCCTGACCCACTGGCTGGCAATTATAGTATTGGGGGCATTAACTTCCAGTGGGATGATGGTCTGTTTGGTCTTGCTATTTCAAAAGCACAATCGGACGGCTATGCGACTCTGTACTTCCATCCACTGAGTTCTACAATGGAGTTTTCTGTATCTACGAAGGTATTACGCAACAAGACTTTAGCAACTTCTTCAGATAATTATAAAGAGTTCAAAATTCTGGGATCACGGGGGCCTAATGCACAGGCGGGTGCAGCTTTCCTGGATCAATTAACTGGAGTTCTGTTTTATGCTTTGCCGAATTTAAATGCTGTCGCTTGCTGGAAAACTTCAAATCGAGCCTATACCATCAAATCACAAGGTCGAGTTTACATGAGTTCTACAGATATGGTTTTTCCGAATGATGTAAAAGTTGACGACCAAGATAGATTATGGGTTCTGTCGGACCGTCTGCATCAATTTATGTACCGGGAATTAGATTATAATGATATCAATTTTCGTATTCTAACTGCCCATGTGAAAGATGCCATAGAAAACACCGCCTGTGATACGAAGACAAAGCCCTTACCTGATATAATAACCAAGCTGGGAGATATTTTAAGACCCACCTCAAGCCCGCCATCGAGTCTTGGTATCAGGAATATGTATTCAGTTTTCGTAATAAGTTCTCTATTAGTGTTAAAAAAGCTATTTTAGTCACAGAAGTAGAGTACTGAGTACTGAGAACAGCTATTGTCGTTTGCATCTCTTAATGAGGGTTATGTGCCTGCATAATTTAAAAAAGCCTATGTTAATATCTGATATATTGCAAGTTACCATTAAAAAGAGTTAGTGTCGCTAAGTTGATTTTAAGCCTATTTAAAACATAATTATTGTAAAATATTAAAATAAGAAGTAAATTATTTGCTTTATTATGTTGCTAAATAAATATATCTGTATATAGTTCTTTTGCTTGAATGATTTGTAATCTTCTATTCCACAGGAAAATCTTATTATACGGTATTTATATTACACATCAAAGCATGTGTTTAGTTATAGCGACCTTGAAGTTTCTCCGGACCCTAAGACCTATTGAAAACAGTCCCTTTTGATTTTCAATATATTCGTTGGCATAGGAGAAATTTTTCAAAATTCATAATACAAATAGATGGAGCATTCCTGCATAGTAGATATTAATACTAATAGTGCTTCAAAATATAATTCCCTCCCGCAAACTCAAAATATGTTACTGAACTAACATATTTAAAATTAAACATAAA
>QYTT01091717.1:0-10774 GCA_006980735.1 Dasypogon diadema | reverse complement strand
ACTTGTCCCTTAATTGTTTTTTTACAGGAGAGGTCAAAATCGAAAATAAGCAAATAGAGATCAGGTAGAATTTTAAGATTTAGTATATGAAGGCTCTATCAAAATGTAAGCCTAGATCTGGCTTTTGTTCAATAAAAACATATCCCCTTTTTATTTTTATTTTTGTTTTGGACAAGTCCGGCTTTGATTGAAAATGGTGGACAACTCTGCTGTTGAATGAAAATCTTATTATATTTTCCCGTTATGAAAAAAAAACAGATTCTATTGAATTTTATTTTATTAAAAAATTATGAGTCCTACACAAACTCTTCAATGTCTGGCTCGCAACAATCACATTTTTGGTCTTCCTCATCATCACTGTGGTCATCAGCTACCACTACATTGACTTCGGTGTTGAATATATTGGTTTTGAACCATTCAAGTTCAGGATTGTCTGCCCAGTCTTCTCCAAACTGTTTTTTTTTAGGATTTGCTCCACATCCTTCTTTTTCTGTTGCTTGATCTCGTTGACAGTTGACAGCCAAATGTTTTTAATATAGGCACGGCATTTTCATTGTTTTCGTCTGTATTGTAAAATTTAAGGACTTTAACACCTAACCTTTGTTAGAAAACATTTATTTCAAGACAAATTTGCAAAAAAAAAAAAATTCAATGTAATTTTCATTCAGCCAGCCACGGACAAGTCCGATTCTGTTTGAAATACATTTAACAATTATTTTGAGAGGTTTAGTGCCGCTTTTGATGGATAATATTTTTCGGAGGCAAATAAAATTGAACTTGAGGAGCCAGAAAAATAAAAAAAAAATTTGACGTAGTGTGGACAAGTTCGGTTTGGTTCGCCAGCTCCTCATCTTGTGATCATTAAAATGATGAATGAATGATTCTAGTTTTCAGGTTTAATTTGAAACACTTCCTATGATATAATTTCATTTACCTTTTAAAATAACGAGTGTCAATTCATTTCATAACCACCACATTTATAGTTATTCTTTCATACTAAAATACTACAAATGGTTAAATTATATTGTAGGGAATTTTGTATTATATACGATTTATTTCAGATGTTTAAATTAAAAGAAACTGTTAGTAACATTTCACAATTAAAGTTCTTTGGGCTTCCCTCCAAAAACATCTTGACCGAAGTATTTTTTCGACTCTTTTACACACTTTTTTCCTTTGCCTGTCCCGTTCTCATTGTTTACTTACTTTTAGTAAGCGTTAGAAATTAAATTTACACTTGAAAAATGTCCACTTAAACAAAAAAATGTTCTTTGTCGGTCAGGTAAATAGGTCTGTATGTTTGAAAAATCTGACTGCTCAAAGCAGCCAGCTTTAGTACAAAATCCGTTTGAAATTTTGATTTGCAAGTTTTCTGATCTTGCTTTGTAGGATGAGTGGAAATGGCAGCTATCAGCTGATATAAAAGAGGTTATGTGATGTGCTTTGGTTACATTCTGAGTGGTAGGGAAATAATTATATTTAAATTGTATCTAGAGTAATGAAATAGCAATAAAAAGAAGCATTCAAATGAGCGAAAAGTGATAACAGGGACAATTAATCGAATGAGGTCGTGGGGCATGCAAAATGCTGCTGGAAATAATCAGAAAAGTGTGTGTTTGAAATCCCTACTACCAAAGCAAATTCTTCGTTTGACATTTGTTGCCAGATTTTCAATCATACAGACGTAGTTTAATCACTGTTAGTGTGGCGATTGAGTTTCTTCTACGAATTAGAAGAAGGGGAATTCCCAATTCACAAACCACATAAGCAAATTGAAACGAAAGTCAAAAGAACCTCTCGGTAGCACCTTATCAGTGAGACAACTGAGTCAAAATGTCGATAAATGTCTCAATTATCCCTTTAAGTTTTAAGCAGTTCCGTAGTTCTAGTGTTAATGAACTGAATTTGATATTGCAGTATTTCAGCATCAGTATGTATGACATGGTCTAGACCTGTATGAACTGGAAATTTCCTAGAAAATCCTTTGTGCACCTGAACGAATAAAATTTTGCATAGCGAACTAACTTGGAGGAAACAAAGATTTCGGATATTCATTAGTTGATCATTCAGCGTGTAAAGTAGAGTGAGCAAAGGATTTCGAGTTCAAGTGGTTCAAGTGATCTTAAATATATTTTGGGGTGAGTAAATCTCACTAAGTTTGGAGTGTGTGCGATGTGTCCTTTTTATATTTTCAATTTATTAGCGTAGAAATTAGCCTAAAATTATTTGAGTAGAGAATTATGATTTTGTTGAACCTTTATAATTAATTTTAATTTCAATGATATAAGAATGACGTGAAGTCCAGTAGATTGTGGAGTATGGTATGGTTTTCTCCTACTCCGTTACATGACGGCTAGGATGGTGTTCTCCTAGCTTTTCAGTTACCTAGAATGGTGTTCTCCTGGTAATAGTATTTTATAAAGTGTTTGTTGACGATTTTCTCCTTGCACAATTGTAGAGATGGGTTCTCATCTACGTTTCTACTTATTCGCGTCATTCTAATACTTAATACTTTAATGTTTGGTTTTCACTGAAAGTAGTACTCTCCAATATTCAGTTAATAAAAGGTTCATCAACGTCACTGCTAGTAGGACTTCGCACATAAACTTATTTTGTTTTTTTCTATTTTTCCAGGGTGAAAACAATGAATCCAGTTACGTTTTCCCTTCACAGCCTCCACCATCCATCGATTAATAATTAATAATGGATTAATTGTAATTATTTTCGTATTTTAACCTTACAAGTATATAAGTACTTGTGATATTCGCAATAAATTTAGTTCTGACTCGACCCAAATTTCGAGAAACGAAAAGTTACATTTTGTATGACTTAGTAGTTTCTAAAGTTGTATTACATTTTAATATTTTTCAAATACAAATCTAAAATTAAATATGATTATATTGAGTTTCAACATTTATACGGATTGCTATTAAGAGGACAAATGGGTTTTAAGGAGAATTACGGCTCCGTATTTTAATGCTTTCATATTAATACTACAAAATACAAATAAAAACTTTTCTGGGTTGACAGCTTGGGTTTAATTTTTACAGGTAGACGTTTTAAAACTAACTCATCATTGGTATTAAAGTTTAAGGCTAGAAGTATTCTATTTTAATATATGCCGAGGATTAGCTTTTAATATTTTTCTGATGTAGTCATATATATAATACCAAAAATATTAAAATTTACGCCAAAATTTTTAACCGTGTACCACTTATTATTGCTCCTCAAATTTATTTTACTTTACTACAAAAATTTGCATTATAAACCACGGGTTATTTTTTACAGTTGCTCAGTGGTTGCTTTCAATTAACGTAACTCAATCTGTAAACTGAGACGATGATCAAAAGGCTTGAGCGAGCTTTTCGTTTAAGACCTTCTCAGTGAGGCAACTGAGTCAAAATTTCGAACAATTGACTCAGTTGTCTCAGTTTGGTTAGTCAGCTGATCTTGATATTGCAATATTTCGGCGATAGTACGCAACTGTACATACTCATTATTAAATAGATATATTTAGAAAATTTTTACTTTACTAAAAAAATTGTATTAAATAAATTCAACTCAGACAAGTGAGACCTTAAAATAAAGGCTTACTTATTCAGTTGTTTAGTGGCTGCGTTCCATTAATGTAGCTCAATCTGTAAACTGAGATGGTGATCGAAAGCGCTAACTTTGTAAGAAAACTGAGATTTCGTCAAACTTCCTAAAGATATCTAGCAAATATAGCAAGAGGAAAAAGTGAGCATTAAAGGTCAAACAAAAGAAAAAACATACCAAGAATGTATCATTGTATGAATAAACAAAACGGGCAACAAGTTCTCGCCGAAACCAAATTGAACACGACAAATAAAACTATACAAAGAAATTGACTAGTAACACCATACCGTTTGCAATGTTTACATTCCAAATTATGGTTTTAATAAATGCCATTTGAATTGGAGCACATGAAGTTCCACCAGAAATTTTAAAGTATTAGTTACAAAGGGTTTAACATCGATGGTAAACGTTAATTAAAAATCCGTGATGCACAAAAATGAAGATTTCTTGAATGAAACATGTTATTTGATCCATTACAATTAAGTGTGAAAGATAATGTCCTCCAAATGTCCGCCACGACTCCAGCGGCACACGTCGACCCGCATATCAAAATTTTTTATAACATTTCGGCACAATTGCTCCCCAATCCCATCAATGCGCCGTGAAATCCTGTTTTTGAGTTTCTGGATGGTGGTTGGCTTATTGACATAGACTTTACTCTTCAGATGGCCCCAAATCTCGGTGGCCAACTGACTTCACTATTTTGGTAGATTATGCGCCCGGGAAACTTCTCATGCAGGAGTCATTTTTTCGTGGGCTGTGTGGCATGTGGCGCCATCTTGCTGAAACCACATATCAATGATGTCATAATCTTCCAATATTGGCCACAAAAAGTTGTTTTACAGCCATTCACTGTGACCGATTTTCCAGCATCATTTTCAAAAAAATGGTCCAATGATTCCTCCAGCATAGAGGCGGCAATGTTTTCGGTTGAGCGTCCTGCACGAGCACGTACTGGTTTCTTAACATCTGCCACAGACCCGCTTTCTTGGAATTTCTTGACAATTTAGACAATAGCAGACTGCTATTAGCAGTTTCGGTCGGTCGATTATGCGGGCCGAAAAAATCACGAGGAGGGCGAAATGCACTTTTGTTTGAACGTCCATTTTCGTAATAGGCTTCAATAACTGTAACACGTTGTTCAATGCTCAACTTTTCTATGGTTCAATTTGTAAATCACTGAAGATGTCAAAATAAAAAACTATCCTCAAAAAACAATTGACATGTATGCTCCGTTCACATTTAACATCTGTCCAAACTATTGTAACCACATGTAATGATTCTCACCCGGCTTGCGTCAGTATTGAATTTGGATTAAATTGCACGAGAGTACCTATTAGTCCTGAGCGTTAGAATTTTAAAAGACATGTATTTTTACTTTTTATCTCTTGCATTCTTTTGTGAGGCATAAGGTGAAATCGTCACGTCGGTGGTGGAGTGGGCTGAGGCGCACGTCTGCAGAGTTTCTTCCCTGGTGGCGTGGGTTCGAATCCCGCACAGGACACGGCGATTTTTCTGGGTACCAGTGGTTGAGGCAATTCTACTGACAAGAATTGTACTTGTGAAGCCACTGGGATGTTGCACAGTAAAAAAAGGTCATGCAAAAAAAATTGTGGTTCACTTGCAACATTTGTCAGGTTAAAAAAAAGTCCCAATCTCCCCTTCCCTAAAATCCTTCCGCCTAGGCTGTGCTGTGAGCATCATAGGGTTATCCCCTGAGCTTAGGCAACACCTTAAAAAAAAAGATTGGTGGAAGTGGCGGGCGACTCGATGTAATATTGATACTCGGTATTATCTAAGACTTGAATGTGTAGCACTATAAAAATAGACAAGAATTAGGAGCACCTTGTTTCAGGCACAAACCAGTGCGTGGTGTACATTTTTCATCAGTTTTCGGCAAGTCACTCTGAAGATGTGGTTATATCAGAAAATAAGTAAAATAAAAACTAAACGTTGTGGAAAGTAAAACAGGTTTCGTACACTTGTTTCAACAATGCCTGCCAAAAACATTTTCTACTGAGTACCGAGTGAATACTCGGTTAATTTTATAGGAATGGTAAATGTGTCTCTAGAGTTGCGATCTTCCAACTCGATAAAGCCAAACATGTACCCTTTAAGACCTTTTCAAATTAGGCTTTAAAGATACCCGGCCGCTACAGAGTCTATCTTCGCCACATTCATCGATATAGTCTCCTAATTAACCTAAAAGATCCACGACTCCCTGAATTCTGAAGTCGAGTTTTTGTTAACAGGCGTGGAATAACTCGAACGAGACCATATGCTCTGGTAAAATTACCAGGACAGAAATCAATGGCAAACTGCCAGGGATCTTCTTTTTCAAGAAGGCCAGATAGCTTCAACTATTGCCTCTATCAAAATATCTGACGTGAATGAAAAATGAAAATTCTTGCACTTCATATTGGCTTAGTATCTTTTGATGAAGTTTTCAATTAAGATTGCGTTAAGTGCATTTCCGTTTTGAGGTATTATTTTATAGGTAAAGTGGAAATTGCTTGTGGTTAGAAGAATCTGTTGGTGAGAAGCATGAATGTCGCCCTGTAATGTAATGTAAGTAGGAGATTATTTGTTCAATGGAATAAAAACGTTTCGAAAAATAATAGAAAATATCTGTATTACGAATTTCTCAGAACAATCTACATACAACACTATAATTTTTATTTTCAAAAACCGAATCCATATTTAGAAAAGAAAAAAAAAACATTTTAGACGAAAAGATTTCATCGTTTTTAAATATTAAACAGGTTTTCTTTATTCAAGCATAAACATAAATATCATATTACAACTTACCCTCTTATAGTAAAAGATGTGATAATTTTCACCTGAGCTTACCATCTATAATTTATGGCGTTAGAATAGAAAACACAACAAGAAGAACAGCCACCACTGACATTCATTTGCTGATCCTTTTTACTTGCTTGCCATTCAGCTCATTCGGTATTGCTCCTTAATTTGCATATAAATCGGAAAAGATAGACGGGAACTCATACTTTTAGGGTTAAGACGGTCCTTGCGAGGAAAAGAATCGCAAGCTTATTTCATGGCTAGTAAACACGGTAAATGAGGTGAAAAGCTCGTTTGCATTCCTGTCGACGAAACTATTGGGAGCTTTTCTGTTCCGTTTCAATTGTTTAGGACCATTAATTTCCAGATATCGAATCGTATTTAAAGCGAAGTACTTTTCTGACAACAGCCACGTATAAATCCTCAGGGAGGAGTGCTCAGTCTTAATAGAGCAATAAGTTTAAATTAGATTTTTTGTTTGCTGTCCTGCCTTAACGAACTGCAATCAGGGTGGATCGTTTCGTATAAACTACTTCGGAATAACGAGAATTCCATGGAAAGTTTCTAATTTGCAAAATAAGAAGAAAATTGCAAGAAACTTGAAAGTTTGTACCATAGCGAGGTCTAACGTGCAAATATTATATTAGTTAGAAGCACTAATTAGTTACTGTATTTTCTTCGTCATGTTTTGAAGGACATCTATGCATGTAATGATGAATTGAAAATTGGAGGCAGATCTATCTCTATCCAAGTTTAACAACAACATTTAACAAGTCATACCCCTATGACTTTCCAATTCGAATAAATATATATTTTAGTTGTTCGGTGAATTATCCCCCTCCGATTTTCTTGGTATTTTATTATGTTACAGTGGACTGAAAAATAAGCGACCCAGGTTTTTGTATCTGTTTGCGAGCGGATTTAAGGTGGTAAAATCCCGTCCCAAAGAGGCAATATTGGCCAAAACTGGGTACACATGATTTTTTATTTGTCGCACGGTATACGTTGGATATTCAAAATTCCAATTGCAATTGTTAAAAACACTACAACAAAATTAATCATGATATCCTCCTTAAGAAAATGGCTGATATTAATTTGTACCAGAATATCATTAATTGGTTTGTCAGCTGTTTGGGACAACGTAAACAATACGTGGTTCTGAACGGCAACGAACCTTTCCCCTATGTATCCTCTGCAGGAGTTCCTCAGGGAACTATTCTCGAATCTTTAATTTTTTAGCTGTATGTAAATAATTTACCTTATATGCTTAATTAAAATCTTCCCTTCAATCCAGATGATCTTAAAATATTTCCTGTAAATCTTCTATTACTGACAGTAAGGTCTTACAAAAGGATATCGACATAATAAATAATTCCATTCAAAATGGTATCTTCGAACCTTATCTTTAGTAAAAAGCATTGTAGAATACACTTCATCAATTTGGAATCGCATTTATAATCTTTACAAGTACAAAACTAAGGATTGGGGTGCCTATCAGTCAGTGAGCTTTGCCTTTTATATGTAATACAATATAGATTACTAGAGAGCCCAATAAAACACACAAATCGACGACACTATTACTGTCAGCAACAGAAAATAAGAGTAAATAACGGATATAATCTATAGACAAATTTTTCTGATGTAGCGATACAGTAGAAGAACTACGAATCATTGGAATCGAGTACTGCTTGCATGCTAAACCAAACTTTCCGTTCAGCCAACATACGTTTGCTTTGTTTGAAACGCGCTCGCACTGTCATCCGTGTAATTCTAGTTTCAATCTTATGTCCCTTAGATAATTAATATTTTCGTCGATTTCTCCGGAACCCGTGTAGCTATCGAGATGAAGCAAAGTGCAGATCGGTGTGCTACGTAAGCCATGTAGTCCTGTAACACTTGCATTGTTATTAGTTCAGCCGTTTTTGAGTTTATCCCGGATAAACAGATAGAAAGAAGGACAAGAATTCTAAGAATAGCTGTTTATGTGTATAGGCATCCTATATAGTAGCGAATAGACCTAGATATAGGTTTTTATTGCGAAATCGCTGACAGACACTTCAATTTTTTACACATATATGTTATAAAGTTTTTGGTAGAATAGCTCACGGTAACATCAACATGTGTAACCAAAAAAGTATTTTGAACTCAATAGTAGTAACGGCAAAGCACCGTGGTACGTGATCCAATCCCCACGGGTAGCAGAGTCTGTCTTGGGAACCTCTTAATGATAACATTTGCAGAAAGCTCTGCAAGTTATTACCCGAGACCTTGAATTTAACACAGTCAAGTTTTGTTAGAAACGGACCAGCTGTTTTCGCGGCAACCTTTTACAAACGAACAGACAGACAGACAGACAGGCAGACAGATAGACAAAACTTCTACAAGTTGTATATTCCGTCTTAGATTCGCATATTTTATCGCCCTTTTCAACATTTTGCAAAATAAATGGATTTACAGACAGACACTATATTCTTATTATACATATTTGTGTAGATTTATACTTAATTTTACCGTTTATTTCGTGCTACCATCCGGGTAACATATAATTCCATTAGTTAGCACACAAAATCAATAATTACTTAAAATTTATACGCATGAAATAGTCGTGTTTAATCGTTATTTTGGCATTCTATATTCAACTAGATACAACTTATGAAAGGGCAAGGTTCGCTAATTTATGAAGCTGTTAATCAAACAATCGATTTAGGTGTATCGAGCAAACAAAGCCTATTCATAAGTAGGACATTCCCGTATAAATATTTTGAATCTAGTTATTGTGGGATAACTCTCACTTTCCTAATTCCGCTAGATAAATATAAAAGTATTAAGCGGCAGACATTTTGAAAGTAATTTAATAAATGTTTAGTGATCATAGAAGTAACTTCCTGAATATTCTGGCGTTGTAGAATCTTTTCACAGTTTATTCTTGTTATGATTTTACCGTGTCGTATTTCTTTCCTTATTGGTTCGGCTCTATAAACATGCAATGAACCCAAGAAAAGGAATCAATTTCCGCTCGACGACACGCAAGTAAAATTCTTTCAAAGTTTGCCATTTTTGCTCCTCGAGTAGGTGAAATCGATTCGCAAGTTTAGTTTTACCATAAAAATCACAAAATGAACATCTGGAAGGGCAAAGTTCTGTCTGAAGTCCCATTTGGTCACGTTTTGATTGTGAGTGGAAGAATAAAGCCCAATCCTAATAAGTATTGTTTCAGTTGAGTTCAAGTGTTATAAAAATAATAAAATTTATGTGAAATTCAAAGGATATGCCTGGACCTGACCGACAGATTTACATCAGAAAATGAACCGGGCACCGTTCTACTCAAAATTGAAGCAAATTTTCGTGAAAATCAAATAATACGTAGTATGTATCAACCTGGAGAGGGATGGTCACAAGAAGAGATATCTAAGAATTGGAAGAATGGAACACCAAAAAATCCTTTGATACCAGGTATGCGCATTGCATCATAAAAATATATTTATAGAAACGTTTTATTTTAATTTCTCATCAGTTTGTATATGTAAACATAAGCTTTTAAATGTCGTTTTTTAGCTTTTTTGGTTATTACCAATTAAAACAAATGTTTTGTTCCAATGAGAATGTTTCTATTGCTGTTAACATACCAAGCTCTGTTCGAATATTTAAGAAAACAATGACATGTAGAGACAGAGAGAGAGAGAGAAAATATGCTTGGGGACATAAATAAATAATGAAAAAATGAAATTGTTAACTGTAACATATATCTTTTTGTTGCATTCATTTTTATTATTTATATTCATATACTTATTGCTTTATTAAGTTTTTGGGTTTAATACAGTCCACAAGATTGCGAGTAGGGGAGAGTGGGGAAAGTGGGGCAAGTGGGGTAGTTAAGGTTTGATGTTAAATAAAATCCAGATTTAAATAGAAACAAAAATATTTCTATCTTTTATTTAAACTTTGGTAACCAATCTTTTAAGTAATTAACAAAAAGGTAACATTTATTCACTATCTCCAGCGTAATTAACGAATAAATGAAAAAAAGTCATTTCTCCCCATCTTGCCTTACAGGCGGAATAACACGGGGTACCCCGTTGGGTATGGAATAAATACAACGAAAAAAACATAGAATATAATTTTTGGCACGTTAAATCAACATTTTGTAATTAGAATAAACTTTTCAAAGAATAATTAATTCAAAATATAATTACAAAGTAGTTATCTTTAATCCGGTAGACACAATAACAAACATGAAGTGCCTCGTCGTCCTCATCATCTACTCCAGCACAACCACAATGTGCCCATTTTTTGCATTTCAGGCAATTTATTCAACCTTCAATAGATTCTCTCCATAAACCACGGCAGTAAAGACATTCAGTATTGTCAGAATCAT
>QYTT01091715.1:10220-32476 GCA_006980735.1 Dasypogon diadema | reverse complement strand
AAAAAAAAACCTGATCGCAACGTGTGCAATCCCCTGAAGCATGTGCGCAAATCATTGGAAAACCCTTTCGAGATTTTTGCACAGTGAGTGTAGGGTGCAACACAAAAGATTCAAAATAAAAGAGTCGATATCCCGTGCAACAAGAAGATTTTCAAGATACAGGCACGATCATCTGATTTATCGGAATTATGATCAGGTGACGATCGCATATGACACTCGTGCGAACCACTTGGGGAAAACGACGATGGTGCCTACATAGGCGGTCGAGGCTTAGAATCTTTGGAACCCATACAAATTTGACTTGTTTAAGAGCGTAATCCAATACTGCACACGACCAGAATCAGTCAGGCATCAGCACAACAGGTGATAGGACATATTGCTTGGAAAATGGGGTTGAGATTTTTTGTGTTCCGAAAATTGAGATGAATTAGGTGTGTGATTGGGAATTCCGTAATGTGGTTCGTTGGCAGGAATTTTAAGAATGTGGAAGAATGTAAAGTGTTTTTTTTTCTTATTTTTATTGAAATGCACGTTATCCATGTGGGTTACAAGAAACCTCCAAATTGACCGCACATTTAAAACTCTGTGCTCAGTATTATGGCTTCTGTTCACATTGTGACTCTCTCAGTGTACGACATTTGAAGATCTCCTGTTACAAATTGTTTTCCAAGACTTGTCAGTTAAGCACGTACCCCTTTCCCGTTCAATGCACTCCCTATTATGAGGCTATCATTAAGAGCAAGAAAAAAAAAACGTTTGACTCCCCTAAGACGACAGATCGTGAACAGATCAGATTTGAGCTGGTTTTTCTTGGCACTTGATCAACCTCACGAAACAGGAATTCTAGATAGTGAGCTTAAGATCCATCAAGCGACAAACAATGATCAATTTTCAGCTTCTTAACGCACGATCAACTTTCCGCCTTTTAAGTTCAACTTGTCATTTTACGGTCGTCGTTTGGACTTGGCATCCTCAGTTTTCGGATCTTGAGAGCAGCCGATTGTAAAAGAAATGCGTGCGCCTTTATTTTTGTCGGCTTATTCCAAAGTACTCTGGCTTGCGTTGTGATTAACGTGAAATGAGTCAGATTAAGTGATCTGTGAGATTTTGAAGATGCAAAGATACTATACTGTTCTAGGGACTGGTTTTCAGGAGATTTATTTCTCCAGCTTTTCTCTCACTTTCCCGATACGCTATTATTTGCTCACCACATTTAAAACATCTTTCATTGGTCAGTAGACATAGAAGAATGGCAAATAGGAGGTAATTTATGAAAACTCTTTGCTATATGCTTTATAAAAGGGTTCTTTAACCGCTTTCAGTCAGTTCGAGAGTAGACTTGTCAGTATTTGACGACCCCTAACAGCTTCCCTTATTTCAATAGAAAACCGAAATTTGCTTCCCATTTTTATTCCAGTATCTGCTGCGGCTTTCTGAACTATTAGCCAAAATGTTTGACAGAGACGGTGAGACTCGTAAACCTATTACACGTGCATCCAAGGTAACTGACAAGATCAATAGTTCGCCTGCAGTAAATGCTCTGCGTGCTATGGAAATGTGAATTCTTGATAGGACACGCCTTCTATCATCCAATCTCCCATTGATGACGCGATTATTGTAGGTTGACGGCATGTGAGAGTAGCTTGCTTGAAATAAAATCTCAGAAACCTCAGTATGAAACTGCCGCTGTTTATTTGGTGTTTTTGGAAAAGAAATTTCATGTCATCTCATCTGAATGAGAGCAATTACGGCAACGTAACTTTTTTTATTAGAGGAATACCTGTAAAAGATGAGGAGTAGCCAGCTATTAAAAATGTTTTTTCGTTGTACAACATAAATCTTGTCCGCTTATTAATGTGTACCGATTTAAGAAAAAGAGCTATAGCTTAGGCAATGCGACCAAGGCAAAACCGAGTCTTTGTAACTGACAAATTTGTTTTGTATCAGCCTTGCCTTGTCCTCTGCTTGGCAAGACCAGGGATCCAGGGACCCTCTAGGATTCCCATATTTTTGAGGTGAGATGTAAAACTTCTATTCTTAGCACTCTGAGAAACCAGTCATGTTTAAAATATTTTCTGATCAGTCCGCTAGACAGCCTAATTTCTTTCTTAGCCCGTCGACAGATTGCTATATTTTCCCACTGATTTCACACTTAGATCCTTCACCATGCCTCGCTAAATGGTGCTAAACTGTTGGCGTTTTTGTTCCCTTCCATCCTTACGTGTCCTCTAACTCAATAAAGTGCTGCCTTATTTTCCGAGGCTAGGGACGAGACTGGGGACGAACTCACCTCCGTCCGAACCATACATCTGACCATTGACCCACGATCCAAAGACAGCATTTTTATTTAATAAACCCAGGTGTATTCCTTCCAAGCTTATATGGAAGGATAAATTTAGGTTTTCAGAGAAGATTCTTGCACCTGTTCCGCTGTCAATCACGTATTCCTCCGTGAATATAAATATATACCCCGGTCTCTTCCGTGAAAGCGATCGTTCATTGATAAGGATGCTGTGAAACTCTTGGCCCTGTACTTGGACATCGTGAGTTCCCTGATCTTTTTTTGTGATTCGGAATTTTTCTATGTTCCTACGAGGACTATGTGCTGTCCAGAAATGTCCTCAGTGCCGCCTTCAGTGCCATATTTTTCACAAATAGGCCCAGTTGTGACAGCCCTAGGCGCTGGTGTGTTGCAAAAATCATTCGCAATCTCTATACGGTCACCTGGCATAGTTTAGGTTCAGGGTAGATTTTATCACCGTTGTTGTAGCACGCTAGATATGTGCTGACCTCGGCGGGATATACCATTTTACTACGTACATTCTCCTACAATGATGTTTTTTGATTTCTTCCTCAACATGATGTTGCAAGATCAGCTTTGAGTCCAAGTACAGGTACATTCAGAGGTATTTAGTGTGCCTGGAAACGTTGGTCCCAAATCTATAGAGTGAAAGCGGTTCAAATAGTTAAACCACTTTCAGCCCATGTCTTACCATAACACATATTCTGATTCTAGTCCCCTCCTCTGCTTATCAGGACTGCTCCCCGACAGCCCCTCTGATCCTATCTTCCTGGATTTAGGTCTGCTGGAACAGAAATACATCCAAATTTTCCTCCAGAAAGCAGCGAAGTATTATGGCCAATGTCTCTCTACAGTCACGAAAATTGCGTTGGAAAATTTTTAATTGGTTTCACGGCCCAACCTACATGGGTTCGGCTGACACCTCTCGGCGCCGTATTGTTCACTTCGGCCCAAATGTCGGACACATCCTTCTAAGTATTCTTCAGTCTATTCTAGCGACCTTTGTCCAATTAGTCTGCCGTCCTTTTGGTCTAAAGTTCTACAAAAATATTTTATTGGGAAATTCAGGCAATTATAATTGAAAGGAAAGTGCTTGACGGGTGGCATCCGGCTTTTCCGCTGGCCAGAGTTTTGAAACTGTTCTGCTTAGAGGTGCTACTGCTATAGGCATCTTGCTGCTGCTGGATTTTGATAGTATTTACTACGACAAACTCTTGGTAAAACTTATGACATAATTTAATTTTTTCCTTTCTACTACTCTTATTATTAAAAGCTTCCTTTCTGGTAGACCCACGTCGCGGTGGTCAAACTAGTTGAGGTGCATATCCGCAGATTTTTTCCTCTGTGGGCCCAGGTTAAATTCCCCCAATAGATACGGTGATATATCTGGATACTGTAGCTTACTTGTTGTGTATGCATCATATGCTTAGGCAATACCTTAAAAAAGTATTGCATCAGGTCGCTCTGAGCAATGGTACTACTCATTACCATGCGGTGTACCGCAAGGGTCAATGCTTGGTCCTCTCGTATTTATCTTTTATATCAACGATTTTCTGGGCACAACCTACCAAGTAAACCTTCATATGTATGCTGCCTACGCGACGTTCAAATATATCTTAGCTGAAGGATTGTGTGTAATGTGCCAACGATAGTCTGTGGAGAGTTTACAAGTGGTCGCAACACCACGAGCTGCTGTTGAACGTAGGTAGGTTGCATTGTATGGCAACTTAGCTTAGAGTTCCTAGAGTTATAGATTCCTGGAATATTTTAGAACCTTCAAAGAGCTCCTTAAAAGTCGGATTCTATAATTTTGAACTCCATTTTTCGTTTTGCATTTGCTGTTGAAGATTTTGTTTAATTTTGCGATGTGGTTTTTCTTAAATTTCCCCATTTTTTTGCTTTTTGCTAATTTTTAATATTGAGTAAATTCCTTTTAAAGTGATCCTCTCCTATGTGTCTTATCGTTGGAATAAATTAATTCATTGAACGGAAATGTAATTATTTGCTGAAGTCTCTCTTACCGGGAACAAATGAAACTTTTCATCTTCTAAACCAACCAGCTGTGATTAAAGATTCGCGACGGTTAGTAAATCTGTACAACGAAGCTAGAACGGCCGCGCCAGTACTTTGAGAACAATATTTTTCTAAAGCAATTAATTTCCACGATTTGTGCATATCAAGGACACCACATCACTTGTATCATAATCCAAGACAGAATCCCCCGTGGAGTTTCATTGTTTTCTTCCGTCTTTGTGTGCCTACGAATGTCATGGCTACTCAGAAATCAAAAATTTCAATGCGGTCTTAAACCTACTGGCGGTAGATAATTGTACCCGCCGCATAAGTCTAACGAGCACCAAAAAGATACTGAAGGTTGCACCATCAGAGAGCTCTAAGCCTAATGTTTTGGTTGACTTCATAAAATCTTCACTGTTAGCAACAGCCAGGTGTTGGTTGTGCAGAAATCAGTGGAACTGCAAACACCTGAAATTATAATTCTACTCTTTTTCGTGCCTACTTATTCACCGAAATCTTTTTGTTTCCGAGCACTGTGATGAATTATCTTCAATTATTTACAACGAGTGCCCCTGAGGTGAGCAGTGCCATTATTTGAACAGGTCTAGCATACCTATTTTCTGTGATGTCTAGCACCTAAACCGATCACTGATTTCGTCGGTAATAAATTCTCCAAAAGTTAAGAGTTTCGCTGGCTGAATTTCAATTTTTTATGGTTCCAAGGTTCTTTTCTGGAACGTTATGTGGATTGATATAGAAAAAGATGAAAAAGATCTGAGTTAAGGTTTGCATGGAGCTTTGTTTCAGTTTGATGGAGGATTTAAAGTAATAATTAACATATGAAAATAGTTCGTTTACTCTGCGGGCAATCTACTAAATTGGTACTAGTAACGTTTCGGAAAAGCGTTAAATGGAGGGCAATCGTGTTAGAGAGTAACACGACTGGCTCTTATACTTTTGAAGTTGTATTTTGCGGGAAGCTGACATATGGAATGATTCATGTTTAGCTTATTTTCTTAAGCTGTCCGTCCGACCGGCTCAAAATGATTTTTGGGAAACTTATCTAAATCAAACAATAGAACAAAACGAAATAACAGCAACAACAATACTTAACTAAATTAAATCATAATCGAAATCTATATGCACGCACTTACGACACGCCCTTGACCAACAGGGACTGAAGCAACCGCCTCCTAAAACACTTGGACCGCAGCGAGACCCTGAACATGAGGGGGCAGGGTGTTCCATAAACGAGAAACCCGGAGTAAGTTAGAGCCTCTTGTCGAGCGCATGAAGCATAACCTTATTACGGAGGTAAAGCTGGTTCTCCTATGTTAATCAATTTATGGAGGAAGTATAGAGATCTAAAGACATGATAAACCTTCAGAAGTTAGCCCAATATAGTGGAGCGATCACTGTACGCAACGTTGATCCTATTAGAGCAAGCTGCGTCCATGACAGGACATACTAGGTTCCCAAATGTAAAAAAAGGACAATTAGGGTCTTTACAAGTTTTATTCGGATCGGAACTGGCAGCAGTAAAGCGAATAGCCAAAGTTTTCTAAGTGTGCCATAGACTTTCTTAATAATAGCTGTAGTTTGATCACAACACGTCAGGCTGCTATTGAGTCATATACCTAAATTCTTTACTTTTTTAAGTGGACACCCCGAATCAATAAACTATGGAGGTAAAAAATGGGCTGGCGCAGATGGAGGAACTGATCGATGCGATCATCTTTCGGAGAGCCGAGAACAAGGAAGCTCGTAAAAGGCTACCTACCGCCAGCAAAGACAGGCGACCGAGACCCCTATCACCTCCCGGCAGAGGACTGCCTCCAGTCCACTCATGAAAGAGGCAGGCAAAAAGAAGAGGGAACAAGCTCTGTTCCCGGGATCCTTGTCTAACTAACCAATGGGAGGTGGGATGTGGCTCGCTTTAGAAAAAAGGCGGGGGATAAGAAGTAGGCCGGAGAGCGCAACACCACGAAAGCCCCAGGTCAAAAGATCGCATCGCCAAAACAAATTGATGGTCAAAGGGACAAGAAGAAAAAAAAAAGAGGAAGAGAAGGCCACCCAAACCAAGGGGGAGGCGGTTCTGATCAAGCCGGCCAAAGGCAAATCTTATGCTGAGGTGCTTGGAGAGATCAAAAGGGGAGCCAACCCCACCGACATGGGCACGGAGGTGAAGGCTATCCGCCAGACGAGGCTTGGCCTGAAACAGGCGACAAACCTACACTGGCGACGCCTAAAACAGGCGACAAAGTGCAACAGTGCGCAGCTTGGAGCCGAGGGAAGTGCTAGAGAATAAGGGACCTGGACGGCCTCACCTCCGCTTAGGAGGTAGCTGAGGCCATCAGGAGGGAGCTGGGAGAGTTCGTTCAGGAACTAAGTGTCCCGATCACCAAGGCGTCCAGGCGGAAGCAGAAGTTTGCTGTGATCAAACTCGACACCAAAGGTGCGATTCGGCTCCTGAAGGCCCAGTATATTAAGATTGGCTGGGTGAGCTGTCGGCTCCGGCGTAAAGTGGACATTTCGATGCAACGACTACGGACACTTGGCCGCGCGTGTGGCGGACCAGATAGAACCCACCCCTGTTTTAGGTGCTCCAAGTATGTAAGTTCGTAATTGGAACTTGTTAGCATATAATAAACTCGCTTCTGATAGATAAGATTGGTCCGTCTCATCTACCTTGTCGTATTTTATGGTAAGAACCCTATCTAATCCTATTTTTTTCTAGAAAAGACCTGTCAAAAAAGGAAGAAAACCTGAAGGATGTTTTGTGCAAGGAAATAATATACGAAACCGTCGAAAAGGCTTTAAGCTTTTTCCTTTTAAACTGATTTGATTTCCAACAAATATTTACCCTCGCTAACGTTACAAAAGTATATAAGATTGCATTGTTCTCCTAAAGAGGACATTCCTTCATTATTTTTCCATTACATAATTCTGTTTTGTACTAATTCAATTTTAGTCACCCCTTCAGCGCGAACATCGCGACTCCCTGCTGAAAAAAATGCCATAATTGCGACAAAAATACTAAAAGCAAAAAATCTTAACATCAGAAAGTGGCAATTTTGGGGTTAGATTCTCGGAAGGGTTTCAGATTTTTTGTTAAGTGTAAGCAAAAGGAAATCAAATAGCCACCTTATGACGTTCTTCTTCCGATATTTTAACACGTACAGGGACATTATTGTTTCCCTAAAGCCTCCAGTTGATTCTTGAAGACGTAATTGAAGTGAGCAGACTTGATCCGTGTGACAAAAAAATCTCTTCATCTCCGGAAGCTGCACATTACACGGTAGGTGTTGTGCACGTAATTAGTCGACAAAAAAAAGCAGTCCACAAAACCAAGAAAGTAGTGTTCCTCCGTTCGACGTCTATTAATTCTATGTTCCTCCTTTTGGAGGCTGGGCTGGACCATTTCAGTGCAACGTGTGCTACGTGATGTTGCGTATCTGCGCAATTTTGCTTTCAGACCAAGTCCAGTTTAAATTTTTTGCCCTTTTCAGGTATTTTAAGTCGGACAAGTTTTTTTCCCCTTGTTGAACACTCTTTTTATAATCTCTCTAAGGTGTTGGCATGATTTGTAAATGTTGAATGCTTTTGCCGTGGCTGCTACTGTTTTACCAGAATTCAATTCTTTGGAGAAACCGACAAAATCTTGAATGAAAGTGTGGCACTAGAACGAGGGTTTTTTGCTTTTGGGTGCATCTTTTGATTCAAATTTTTTTTCCTGTTTTGTTGTTTACATGTGCACTATTGAATTTTGTAGGATGGCGTAAAGATTGAGATAATAGAGGTATTATAATAATTGAATAGAGAAAAATATTTCAATCCTTAATCGTTTTTTGAAATTATGGCCTAAGGTATTGCAATTTTATTCTTTAGTGAGATGGTTTGGAACAAATTTCCTCCATGAAACAGGTGCTTCCATGTTCCAACACCAATTAAAACCGTATTATTTATATCATACCAAGATTTTAAAATTTATACGTTAACGAATTTTGCCTTTTATAAATAGAAAATGAAATTGTCGACGATTTTTAATGAAAGTATTCTTTATAAATCAAAATTCTTTTGAAACCGGACAGCATCGTAGAATCGTAGAAACTTGAGAAAAAGGAAAACGAAAATGAACTGCAGTGCATTTTCTTTTGGACTAATATGCCGAAATCCACTGAGGATTTTTCCTATTGAGTTATAGTTGTTTGTCACCCCCTCGTATTCCCAAAATATTCGAGAATTATTGTAGATATAAACTCTCCCATGTTCAATCAATTCCCAAAAAGGAAGAGGCATGCGATCCCTCTAACTACAGACCAATAGCAATTGCCTCAAGTCTATCAAAAGGTTTTTGAGATTATTTTCAACGTACAATTGATGAAATACCTCAACACATTCCACTTAATCAATGATCGGCAACATGACTTTCGATCCGGATATTCAAGACAAGACCTCGTTGAATAGTGAAGTTTCAAGAACCCTTCTTTAGCTTCTGCCATCTTCTGTCTTTCCTGTCGACTACAGGCCACAGTTATTTAAGCAGAATGTGCACAAAAACTTCCACTCGGCATTCTAATTTCCTTTACGCCCCCATCTCCATATTTCTTGGAGCCAAGGCTGTGCACAGCATCTAGTGGAGTTTCTAGAACCCTTCTTGCGCGGAACTATAAGAATGTCGAATAAACTACCATCTTCTATTTTCCACAAGGACTATAGGCCGCAGTTGTTCAAGCAGAATGTGCACCGACACCTTCATGCAATGCTTTAATTCCTTCCCCCTCCATTACTACCTTCGTCCACCTTCGCTTCGCTTCGCTACACCATCATAGGGTATCCCCCGAGATTTGGCTTTAACATTAAAAATGTTAAGCTGGAAACCTCACATGGCAGAATCATCACTTGTTGATCTCTTGAAGAGACTTGGTAAAAATTGGGAACTGCATGGATAATAACATGGTATCCCCCATTCGGCCCATTATTACGCATGAAGCTGCTGTTTGGTGGAAAGCTCTAGAAGTAGGAAGCAACAACAAGATTTTGGGCTAGGTACAGAGCCCCTGCCTACCCGACTTATCAGGAGTCCTAAGCTCAACTATTCCACGGGCACTAGAAATCGTACTTTATGTTTCGCCTAAAAATATTCATGGGAAAGATAGCAACACCAACGGGTTTAAGATAATACCTAAATAGTCTTTGGGTACATTCCGTCTCTTCTGTTCCCCACTAGTTTGTTACTGAGATGTTATGAGCCACAACTGTTTCGAAGAGTGAGCGTCTTCTGCGAGTATTTGCCGATGCAAATACCACTATGCCTTAAAAGATATTACATGATTTTTCAGCCGGAAGCCAAAGCCATCCTGGTCATCCTGGAGGCATGCAGATGCCTTCGAAATCTGAATCCTTACGGACTGAGAATAATAAACTGCACGGACAGCCAGGCAGTTATTAAAGTCCTCATAAAACCCTTCGTTACATCTAAGCTGGTGCAAATGCCTACTTAACAATAATGAAAAGCTTGGCGAGTGGGCCCCAGAAGGTGTAGTTTCTGATTCCGTACACTCTTCTACGGGGGTGACCTCCAAATATTTGCTTTGGCGTATCAAAGACTGAACAAACAATCAATATTATCAACGTCCCAACTTGGATACCAACTCACCATCAAAACTTCTTTAACTAAATAAGATATCCTTAACGTAACCAACTCAGAATCGAACGTTCAGATGACAGTAATTGTATGGGCTATGGAAAGAAGACTGAGAGGTGATACAGGTTTTTGAGTCATTGCTCGTCACTCTCGGTAAAATGATATAAATACTAAGGACACTACTTCTTTGACGAAATGTATAATACAAGCGAAATTAGGTGGGAATTTATCCTGGGGTTTTCTATCGGTGGTATAGCATTTTAACCGTGTTGATTGGTGCCCGAAAACAAGGCACATCTACATTGAATCTTGCAATAAGTGCAATTCCATCATAAGCAAAGCCAAAATCCAAATCGACCAGCAGGGTGTTTCCTAGAGGTAGCAAGGGCTTGTGGTTACTTGTAAAGTCTCTTAAAAACATGGGGATATATACACAGATTCATTGGCGAATGCATTAGCTGCTAATTTCGCTGCAAGTTCACGTTTTCCACTTAGTACGCAAACTCCACCATCATTATTCTCCACTCAGCAAGGGTTGCACGCAAAGTCCAAAGTCACTGGTCCTGATGGCAAATCGCTCTTGCTTCCAAAGTGTTGTGTTTCCTATCTGGCTAAACCTCTGAGGAAGATGTTTCATTTATCTTATTCGAAAGGTATTTTTCCATTATCATGAAAACTTTCCCAAGTTCAGTCGATTCCTAAAAAAGGAGAAGCTTCCGATTTCTCTAACTGTAGGCCAATAGCAATTACTTCGATTCTGTCTAATGTCTTTGAGGATCTTATCAACGCGTAACTAATCAAATATCTTCAGGCTAATACGCTGATTTATGATCTTCAGTATGGTTTTAACGTCTGGAGCTCGACTGGCGACTTGATGACGTTCCTTAATGAGAGTTGCGATCATTTTTAAATTTGGCGAGTCATAGTTGCGGTTGATAGATGAAGTCGAAGGCTTTCAAAAGAGTCTAGCACTCTGATCTTTTAGCCAAACTTCTTATCACTTTCTTCTTACCTGGATTGGAAGTTTCCATTCTGCCGCTCCAATTACGTTAATTTGGATGATGTTATCTACATTGTTTATAGTATCTATGCCGGCGTGCCGCAAGGTTCTGTATTATCTTGCTTTTTATTTTTCAGTAACGACAACATTACCAAAATTCTCTCCTGGGGTAAGGCTAATCGTGCTGAGTTTATTTAATCTAAAACCCAAAGCTTTCTGATTTCGCTGAAAAGAGCCGCAATTCTTTTCTCTGAAAAGAGCCGCAAACGCATCTATCTTCGTCATTGGGGTGAGTATATCAAGCTCTACTAACTTGAACATTTTAGGGATTTAAGTATTCAACAATCTTACTTGGACAGATCACATCTTTTCTGTTGTGAAGAGTGCGGTGAGGTGCCTAGGCTTCCTTTAGCGATGCAAGAAATACTTTATGCCGTCTGACTTAGCACTCATCCATAAAGCTTTGTCCGTACGGAAGTAATGTTGCTTGCATCACGTTCTTTTATCGCTACTTCAATGGACATTGTTCCGACAAAATCTGTGGTTTGATCTCTTGTAGATCAATTTCTACGTATGAAACTCGCGCTTCGAGCCGTCTTCAACCTTTTGTCCTCGAAACAAGGTTTAGCAGAACAGTGAAATACTGTAAATCCTTTTTAAACAATCCTGAACGAATGTGGAACAAACTACCATCTTCTGTTGTTTTAATGTACACCGACATCTTCACTCCGCTGGTCAAATACTATTAGTTCCCCCTCCCCCATTTTACTTTCTACCAAACCTGTGCATAGCAGTAGAGGACATCCCCCTGAGCTTTGGTTGCACCGTAAAAGAAGAAGAAAAAAACTATTCTTTCTCTAACCATTATTGGGTTCTCTTTGATCTTAAATACTCAGCAGTACTACACAGAGTAAGTACTGGAAGTTCTGTGCTGGTGCAATAAAAAAGAGATACTGTCGAATAAGCAGGTCATCGAAAAAATCAAAATCAATATAGTGGTGATCTAAGCTGGCTCATAAAGTTTACAAGGAAGCTCTTTAATAAAGCAAAAGACATACATTATAAGTCCCCAAAGCATTGTGACTCGCGATGAATACAGAATCTAAGATCCTGCGGTTGCATTCCATCTCCAGAGTCTTCGATCACATTGCAGCTCCATGGACAATCGTGGGACGAATATCTCTGGTATATAAAGAGACTAAAATTTGTAGCCCCCAATTCTTACCAATGGTTGTAACAGGTAGATAGGGCCGTATAGGCATTTCTTGTTCTTTCCTCCAGTTGTGGTTTCCATCCAGGCTTACTATTCAAAATAATCTCCAGACACTTGACATGTTCCTTTAGTATCAGTTGAGTGGAACCGATAGATAGAAGAACTATCCAGGCAATGACTATAACTTGAGAATGGTTTCTCCAATCGGCGAGCGGAATTCACAGATCGATCGAGCATCAAAAATTACCCTATAATAACAAAAATAATCTCAATTTTCCAAAAATGTTCAACCGTCGATATCCATTAATGGGAAATAAAAAGTGGTTTGATACCAGTGTATCTATCTGTCCACAAGATAATTCAAGAACGCTTTGAAATTTACTTCGATAAATTTGTAATAGCCTGGATATTTGAACGTCAGCTGCAGATACTTACATCAGCTCAAAATATCAATACCGTGTTCATCTAACCATGATTTTGTTGCCTTCAAAAACCCACTGTTTGTTTGATGCCCATTCCAAAAAGATAGAAGTTTTCCTTCCAAAACTCCAATATATTCGGCACTGTTCATCCTGGAAGAAGGAAATGCTAGTGGAAGTACTCCCGAGGAAGAACACTCTCCCCAAACCATTACAATTCCTTTACCCAAAATCTCGTCTCGAAAAGTACATTGGTTCCTTTCTAAAATCCCTCCAATTGCAATGATAACCATCGGAGCTAATGAGATTGAAGTTTTTCTCGTCAGAGAAGATAATCTAAAGCATAAATAAAAATAATAATCATAGTAATAATAATCATCATTTTTCAAATACCTTGCTCCAGTCATGACTCATGTTGGGTTTAACGAATTTTCTCGTGGTTTGGTATCAGTTCCGGTGCGGATACCAATTTATAACTTTTTAAATGTCCACAGCTTTTAATGACCCAATAGATCGCAAAACGCGATACAATTATTCGAGCTCAATGTTAATTGATTTAAACTCTTTGTAGAATAGCCCTCAGTTCTCAGAATTCTATGCTTTTCTCGATATGAGTCCTTCTTCGTGAAAAGCTAAAATTTTTCCGCTTTCCTTCTCCGTTAAATATTTACCGCGCGGTATTTTACACAAAATTAAAATAAATATTGCATGTTCACTGCAAATTTCTATAATCTCTGCCTATTGAATTGCAAATATCACACTGAAATATGTTCTTGTTCGCCTCTAGGTCTTCTGGTGATATAACACACAAAGGTAAGTCTTCTCCTATTTTCTATTGAAATAACTCATAGTAATTATTTTAATAATATTCATGATATACAGAAATAAACTATATTGTAATTAATCGGAGAAAAAAAAAACGTTTAATATATGTGCTGCACCCCATCCGTCCATCTGCCCGTCCGACTATCCATCGAAAGCATTTTAAACTAGAAATTTGAATTAGGTAGGCCTTTCTTATTGAAATTGAAGACCTCAGTGCAAAAACCATCTCAGTTTAAGTGAATTTTGGAAAACAAGGAAAATCTTAATACAAATGTGTGTGTCGTATTTATGTTCAAAAATAAAGTAGATATATATTTAATTCCTACATACAAAAATTTGCAATCTTTTTTTTAATTAATGCTTCTCGATCAAAATCTCATTTTCACCAAAATGAGTTGAGATATCTGGTTCTTGCACTGGCGTTCTCAATTAAAAAGAAGTTTGAAAAGGGAATAATTTGGACAACTCCTTCATAGGGTTGCCATATGAATCCTTCAGCTATAATAAATAAATAAAAAATAATCTTTTTCTTCTAAAACGAAAATGCTTTGAAGTAGATAAATAAAATTCGCCGCACAGCGTAAAAAGGAAATATTATGGTTGAAAATGACTAAAATGGGCAACTCCTTCAGAGAGCTGCCATATGAAGATTTTAATTTCTTATTTAATAGATAACAATTTTCTTTTCAAATCCTAACGGAAAATGATATATCGTTTGTAAATACTGTGTTCCAGAAAGTTGTTTTGTATAAAAGTATTCAAAATATACATCTGTTGTTTCCAAATATGTCTATACAGGGTGTCCAGTAATTAATCGATATGCGGTGTACCAATCGATTCCTTGAAGTATCCTAATCAACGTTTGTTCAGAGACCCATCTCCTTCCTAAAATAACTTCTTCCCCTTCAAACTGGTGTCCAAAGATTTGACCCTGTAAAATCCTTATAACTTCACAGGATAACGACCGAGGATTTATTTGAAAGAGGGCACTTGTAGCTTTCCAAGGTACCTTACTCGTCCGGATCGGTTTGTTCTTGAGAAGCTATTGAACGTCAAAGTTGAAAAACGCCAATTTTGTCATCAATATGAATTTTTTGGCCAAAATTGACCAAAAATTTACATTTCACGTTTGAATAACTTTTCAAGGACACAACTGATCATGACACGTGAGGTACCATTAGAAAGCTACAAATGTCTTCTTTCATATAAAACCTTCTTTGTTATCCTGCGATGTCCTTATGTAGTTGTAGAGATATGCTGGTTCCCTAAGATACACCAGTTTATGCAGAAACATCAAATGTCTACGAATTAGCAAAGAATTCCGGTTACAGCCTACCAGCGCATTCCGATACGGTGAAATGTGATCAAATCGTCTCAAACCAAAAACAAATCTTGTACAGTTGTTAAAAGCAACATTCAGTTTTCTAGCGCAGTCTGAGTCCAAGTGAGGAAAAAGCAGACTACCATTTGTAAAATGTGATAACAATAGAGTCCTCACAAGCCTAGCACGAATCTCTCTTGGCAATACATCACCCGACAGCCATAGCCTGCGCAGACCCGTATACACCTTAGACAGTGTGTGACTTACATAGCTGCAGCAACTTATGGTATTGTTCAGGCAAATCCCAAGGTTTTTAGCCGACTCAACATAAGGGAGTACAGAAGAGTTCAAAACTATCGGAGGCAAATCATCCGCATCAATACGCTCCCTGTACACGGCCATGACCTGAGACTTACTTGGATTAAGAACAAGGTTATTATCAGCAATCCATGCCGACATCCTCTTCAGATCGGAGTTAATACGGCTTATGCAGTCCACCCTCAAGCCAATTGGTCGATTTAAGTAAATCTGCAAGTCATCCGCATACAAGTGGATTTTACGATTTCTAACAACTCCAGGCAGATCGTTAATGTAGAGACTGAATAAAAGACGTCCGAGTATTGACCCTTGAGGGGTCCTTTTCTAGCTGCATTCTATCAGACAAGTAGTTGCGAATTAGGGAAATCGCTGAAGAAGAGAATCCGAAGTCCGCAGACAGTTTGCCTGACGCTGTCAAAAGCCTTCGAAAAATCCAATAGTGTCAATACACAAAAATCATTGTTATCCAAGGACTTACGGATGTCCGTTGTGACTCGTAAGAGTGCAGTTTCGCAACTATGAAATGCTCGAAAGCCAGACTGCCATCGCGTCATTAAGTTGTTAGCTCCCAGATACTCAAGCATCTGCAAATACATCAGCCTTTCAAATACTTTGGAGAGAAAGCACAAAAAACTTATTGGTCTGAAATCCTTTGGGCATGCTGGGGTGCTACACTTAGCAACTGGTAATAAAACTGACATAGTCAGGCATGAATTAAAGATGTGAGTGATAGGATATAAGATCGTCGGTAAGAGCATCTTTACGAATTTTGGCGGTATCCCGTCTGGTCCCGTTGCATCAGATTTAATGGAGAAAATTGCATCCATGGCACACACACTCCATTACTCTTCAAATTCCTCCAAAGCACTTTTGGGTGGTAGTGGTGGCAGGTAGTTAAGAGAGATAATGATGTAGAGAATAGGATAAGATAGGAGTAGCTAGCATTCAAGTGTAGTAATATTTAAATTTCGGAATAAAGCTAATTTGATTTGTTAAAAATTGGGGTCTATTTCAAAATTGAATTCCTGTTCCTTACAATCTATCGCCCAAAGTGATCTATAGGGGTCATCTCAAGGTCAAATCTTGAATCTTGAGTCAAAACTTGTGCGACACAATGAGAGTCACTAAACCGTTATTATGGCCTTAATTACTCTCAAAGAGGAAATGTTTTATTAGTTTCTCTAATAAGTATTCATCAAAAAAGCAACCCGCATCATATCATACCCACTACAATTCACTACATACTTATTACATCCACTTTCCTTCCCTAGGAATATCTCCTTTATCACAACAGCCCTGATTGGCCGTATCGTTTTGTAACGTATGTTGACGTGGGTCCCTAAGGTTGAGTACCAGAAAAGCTATCAAAAAGCGCTAAGCTTAGTAAGACCCACGTATACAATGTAAAGATGCTCGAGAGTGCATTTGTTCATCAATAAAAATAAAAAAAAACGTGGGAATAGTGAATAAACAAAATCAATCACTGGAGCGGCGGAGCGGCCTTGCTCGACCGATGGAGTGTGGGTAGTAAACGCTCCAAATAAACAAAAACTAAATCTATATACTAAAGATGGCCTCTACTCGAATATCTCCTTATGAATTTCTTCGCTGATTACCTATTGAGGGATTAGGGATGAATGGACGGGCTAATCGGCAGCTCGTCCGCCTAGCTCGGGCCACTTTGTAGAGAGGGGGAAATCCTTCCCTATAGATGTCCTCCCCCTCATCTTCCCTTCCCTGCCAGATGGGGCCAACATCTGACTTCCCAACCAATGCCTAGAAACCTCAGGGGGTGGTTGAGGAGTGTGAGTTCTTTTAGAGCGGTGGCTTTATATCGACATGCTAGAAAAATTAATGCGTCGCGACAACATGAATGAAATAATCTTACCGCTCGCCCTGGTAGATATGGCTGTGACAGTCTCAATCTCAATGACGATGTGTCGTTGCCAAACCAGATTTCGCCACAGGATTACTATTTAATTTTTGAGTTTTACAAATTGACAACTCTCTTTTTTAATGACATACGCAAATTTTAATGATAAACGAAAAAAATAGAGTCTCTTATCACCACAAAATTAAACGAACTTTTTTCTTAGCAAATAATGACATGACTTTTGATCAATTTACATGAATAAGAAAGGGGTCCCTATGGCGCCGATAGTTCTTATCACTCAAATTACTTTTCTCTTTTATGGAATAATACACTTCAAAAATAACTCCTCAAGGAATTCAGGCATTTCATTTAAGGCGTTTCAATGCACAAATAAAAAGCAATTTCCATTTGACTTCTGAGGACAAAAATTGAATATTTATTGAGGGAAGCCTGCGGAGTAACTTTTGACACCCGCCATCCTCTCTGAAGCTCTTCTTAATTAACAAAATGGTGAACCTCTTCCTAATCTGCTATCCGAATTTCACTATTTTCACCATAAATGCTGGATCACCACCGCAATTTAAAAAAATTAATGTTAACTATTTCATTAATCAAACGTTAGGCCTTTCCTGACTAAAATCAACTTTTTCTTTTTCTCCTCTAAATCAAAAATTGAACTCATTAACCTTCTTCTCGGTTCAAGGGTAATTAGTGCATCAGCATTTCCTTGCAATTGTTCCTCGATTTGCCACCGTTTTTCGCATTGCCAGACTCACAACACTTTTAGAACACAGGGTGCTCGTTACAGTTTTTCTCTCTTGTCACAACTCGTATTTAATTTTTCCGAGTTCAACGTTTACATATTTACTTCTTAAACATAAATAAAGCATCAAAATAACAAACTTTTTGTTACATAGTACTAATCGTACTGATCACGTAATAAATCATAGGCCATAGTATTTATTTTAGTAAATTTTTAATGAATTTACCTTCAATAAATAATTAAGAAAAAGTTATTATATTATAATATTTACATCAGCTGATCGTTGGTGTCAATTTCGTACCTGTACCAGTACCATTTAAGTCTATTCTATGTTTGCACAGCAGTTACAATTCAGACGATACCATTTCAAAGATATCTACAACGAAATTAAAGCGAGGAGCAACTATATCTAAATTAGGAGCAACCAAATAAAGATCAAGAACATCAAAATCTAAATAACAGTCAACTTTTTTAAAGAAATTTACAACTTTTTCAAATCCAAATAAATCCGCAAAACGGTTTGTTTTTGAACTGGATTTGAAAAAGTTGTTGATTTTTTTGAAAAAGTTGACGCTAATTTTGATTTATTTACTCTGGATTTTGAAAATGGTGGTCTTAATTTTAATTTGGTTGCTCCTGATGTTGTTACTGTTCGTTTTGATTAGATATCTTTGAGATGGTTGCTATAATTTTAAATTAATTTTGATTACAGTTTTTGTATATGTCTGATATGTATAAAACCTGCCATGTACCATAAGGTAGCCACTTGTGACCTTTTCTTTTTATTATTTTTGCCAGTAAAACCATTTTAAACTAAATTTTTTCGAATTTTTAGTATATTTTTGAATTTTATTTAAGTGAGCCAACCTTTTATAAGAACCATCCAAGACAATATGTAGGAAATGTATACTAGCAATCGCTTGCCAGAGTGCTTTAGGTCTGGATGCAAGAAAAGATAATCATGGGACTGGAGAGATGGAAATGATACAAAGCTTCTGATGTTGATGGGATGGGATCTAAAACTAAACATGAAACTTGAAGATATTAGGAATTAATGAAAAATAACGTTGGTATTTTATATTAAAGCCTTAAAAACATGCAAATCGTTTTGTTACTGTGATTCATAGTCCAATAGTAAACCTAATGTATGAAATTTCTTTCGCACCTTACAGAATGCAACTCTCATGGCTGTATGAACGTTAACAAGTTTAAATTAAATGCACCTAACTGGAGTACTTACTCATTCTCATTAACCCTCCTCGTTGGCTTCAGTGTCCTTGCCCACATTGAAAATTATCGTCTCTGAGGTGCCCAGTTTCCATGCAATTTCAATTAAAATAAATCTGTATGTTGCTGTTAATTACCTTGCACTCGGCCTGGTCTCATAAAGATACAAATTACACGATACCGAGCACCAGCAAAGGCAAGGCTGGAAACAGTCAAAAACTCTAATGGACCACTTCCTCTATGATAGCATGTCTAGGGAGATTACGATTTTCCTCTTGTGGGCTAATGGCTACCCGCAGGTTGACTGTTGCAATCAGGTGTACCAGAAGAGAACAGGTTAATAGTGGTGAACCCGACGAAACGACATTTTAATTGTATTCCCTGGCGACTAAGGCCTGACCCGCACGGTTCTGTTACATTTTTATTTCTATTTTTTCGACGGTATTCGAGCGTCCAATTTGGATTTTGAACGGGGCTCGGTCGAGTAGAGGTGAAAGTTAATGATCAGAGATGGAAGCTGCACAAAATTTATCTCGTGGCGTATCTATCAGGCGTATCTAAATCTACGCAGCCACAGTACTTGTGTAGTCAATTTTTAGTGATGCTCTTCATTTGAATTAATCGATTTCCTGCCAGGCAAGCAGTGAAAGACGATTCATCACCGCGTTCCTAATTGATTCTGAGGCTCACATGTCAAAGTCATTAGCTATGAGAAATTGGAAATTTTGGTTTAGTACCTACGTCGGGCAACATTTTTTTGTTTTTGGGCAAAATGTATATTTTATAGCTACTGCAGATGTGTGTAGATTGCAGCCTTGAGACTATGTAGAAGACCTTGAAGCTGGCAATTATCAGAGAAGATAAGTTGAAGAGATCCCAGCACCCAGATTGATGTTTCCGCATCAGATTTATACTAAAAATAATTTTGATCTTGACATTGACAGTCGAGTTCCTAATTGCTAAGATCTCCGGATTAATTGCACGCAGCATTTGTACCGCTTCCACGTTAATTAACTTTATTTGTAGAAATCATTCGATTATCTGCTTGCGTTCCATGGAAAACGACGGTTGTTGTTGCCTACCTAATTGTGGTATTAATTGAATATTTAAAATGGAATTCGTGCATATCTTAGAATGCAGCACGTGCAGGTAATTATTGTGCTGGGGACAAATTCTATGGGTTACTAGTAGTTCAAACTGATATAGTCAATTAAATTGCAAAACTTCAATTAAGTAGTATCATCGTCGGTGGCTAATGGTTCAGGAGGCTTCCAGTTCGATCTCTACCGGGCGGCGTTTATCAATGATCAAGGTTTTCTGTTCACTATGCGTTGTTGCAGCAATTGACTGGTTTGGAATCCACGTGCGGCTTTGGCGTCTAATGAGGCGATTAAACATTTATCTTATACATATTATGCTTTGTTGGAAGTCTTAAAGGAGAGGTTGATAAGATGCGGGAAATGTTTGTCGGTTCTGGGTATGCATGATAAGTGAGACTTGGTATAATTTGTATCTCTTTTTATTGAACATTGACTTTTTACATCTTTCGATTAACAATTCAATTCCTTTAAAAAAATATGAACTGCCCATGTTGTTATAATACTCTTCTACGGCTTCTTTCAATGAATCATGATCGGGATACCTCACTGTGGTGAGACGGTGCATTATCGTGTAAAAGGAGAACGCCTCGACATTCATCTGCGCTTTGCTTTTATCGCTGCTCTTAATTTATTTAAAAGTGAAACATAATAGTTGCCAGTTATTTTTACAATTTTTATCGTTATAATCTATTAGCAGGATTCCTTGACAATGCCAAAATATTGTAGCCATTACTTTTCCCGCAGACTACTCTACCTTGGCCTTTTTAGGGGGTGTCGTACCCTTTTTTAACCACTGTTTTGATTCCTTTTTTGTTTTCGAGTCAAAATGATGGACTCACGTTTCATCTCCCCTAAAAAATTTTGGAATTATGTCCTCTGGTTTGTCACCACATAACTTCAAAAGTTCTTTGCAGCACTGAACATGATTATTTTTGCATTGAAGAAAGAAGTTCCACCTTGTACTGATTTTTGACATGTTTAAATGCTCTTTTAGAATCCAAAGCATTGTCATCGACCAAGTAATAATAGAAAGACTGTTCAGCTCATAAGGCAAACAGTGAACGCTTTTTCACGAATTTTTGCCCATCGATGCCTCGCCTGAGACCTTCCGTCTTCCTCACTCTGTGCTGCAAGCACACAGTCTACGGCTCTCAGACGAGGCATCGCTGGGCCAAAAGTATAGAAAAAGCGTTCATGGTCTGCCTAAGGAGCTGACTAGTCATTCTCTTATTGCTTGTTCGATGGCATTGTAGTTTCCGATACAAACAATCGCCTTCCTCTTTAACCTAGCTTCTTCCAGAACTAACTTTTCCACTTTTTTAACAATATCTAATGTGGTTGCTTTCACAGCTCTTCCAGAGCGAGAGTTATCTAATCAGTTTGACTCAGGTAACCCGTTTAGAGCTTAAAGCTCATAAATTATAGGCCTACCCTCATATTGCATCTTCTATACAATGTCTTCTTCGCTTGCCCGGCCTTGCAGGATCTCATGGAGCCTGTTAGTCGATTGTTCCGGCTGACCAGCACATCAATCAGCACAGACCTATTAACGTTCCTCATAAATCCGAGAACTTATGATCGAGTAGACCGTCTGCTTAGCTTTATTTTGTGTTTGGCTGAATCGACGATTTACTACCACTAAATGATTTTGAGGTGGTCGAAAATTCTGATTTATGCTGACGACATGAAAATCTTCAAATGTGTCAATAGCGTTAGTGATTGTGCCTCCCTACAGGAAGACTTAAACATCTTTTACTCTTGGTGTAGGCATAATGACTTGGAGCTTAACATAGGTAAGTGTGAAGTAATGTCGTTTTTTAGGATGCGCGACGCTATTACTTACGACTATACATTCGCTGCTGACAGTATTCCTCGGGTACAGTCGGTTAATGACCTCGGAGTAAAGCTCGATTTTAAGCTTAACTTTGTTTCCCACATTAATTTCGTTGTTTCTACGGCTAATTCCATGTTGGGTTTTATCCAGCGATGGTCTAGGGAGTTTTCTGATCGTGGAGTTTCGCTTACATTATATAACTCGTTCGTCCGACCTCTTCTCGAACATACATCCCAGGTGTGGAATCCTTCATACGCTGTCCACATTGGTCGTATGGAGTCTGTACAGCGCAGGTTCATTCGATTTGCGCTTCGAGACCTCCCGTGGAACAATCCTTTGATTCTTCCACCATATCGCGAGCGGCTTAACCTTCTTGGTATGGCATCCCTGGAGAAACG